>VDFB02322188.1:42571-178176 GCA_007258455.2 Sequoia sempervirens
CTTGTGTACCCTGTGGCTCCCCTCCTCGGGCCCTCGGCCTCCTCTCCTGTCGACCCCACCCTCAGGCTCTCGGCCTCCTCTCCACCACCTCCTCAGCCTCATCCTCCGCCACCTCCTTAGCCTCAGCCTCTCCTCCCTGGCCTCTCCACCGGTGTCTCCTCCTCTGACTTCCTATCACCTACTCCTGTGCCCCTCATCCTCCTCTACGTCCTCTCGGTCATCTCCGCAATCTCCTCTCATCCTCCGATCCAAATCCTAGTGCCTCCTCGATCGGCACCGCTAGTGTAATCCGCTCGGGCGGATGTCGCCCAAACCACTCATCATACCGCCCCGTCGTCCCTACATCTCACGGCCCCTCTCACCTATCAGGATACGGTTTGGACACCAGTCTCTCAATATCACTCCATACACTATGCAATTCCAGTACTGCTCCCCATGGTCGCTCCCGTACCTATCGTGCAAATCTCACCCAACCTACCGGAATATCCTGTCGCACCCCGAACTGTCTCGTCACCCGATCTGGTCGATGCAACTCCACTACTCGTGGCCTGCTCCCAATAATGTAACATCGAGTGAAGAAGTACCCACTATGCAAACTCTCCTCTCCCAACCGCCCTCTGAATCACCGCATCATGTATGGCCTCCACACTATATCCACCGCTTGCACATCATCAAACTGTCTCCTCCACACGTCTACCTCCTGTATCTCTCGATACCATAGTAGCGTCCCTGCCTCTTCTCCCCACCACCACGCTACGGGCTGTGTGTCATCATGCTCACCCACCCTCACTATAATCGGCTTGGCAACATGGATATGCTCCCAAGCCCATACCTGTAGTAGTGTGACGTTTGTCACACTCAGCTATTTCCTATAGCAAATCACGTGCATGTCCCGATACAGCTAGGCTAACATGCACATCCCCCATGCAAACTGTCCCTCCCGGCCTTCGATGATGTGCTGAATCACCTCGACCATCCTCATGTGAAGAAATCTCCCACTCCGATCCGGAAGCAGTATACCACTAATCAACCCTACCAGGTACAGCGATAGTACTGGTACCCTGTATGCTACCATCCTATCCACATCCAACTGACCCCGCTGCACTGGTAGCTCGTCACTACCAAACACCACACGCACGAACTCATCTAGCACCTCATTCTCTGACCAACACTCGCTAATCAGGAGCCCTGATATCGGGAGCCTCAGAATCCGCCACACATCCTCTAGCGTCACCGTCATCTCCCCAGTCGATAGGTGAAACGTCGACGTCTCTGAATCTCACTGCTCTATCAAAGCTGTCAACATGGCCCCATGGGCCTTGATCGTCGGATATGTCAGCATGTGTAGTAATCCTGCCTCCGCTAGTCTTCCTCCCCGTCCATTCATCCTCTGGTCAGATCCTCCTCCGGTCCATTTTCCATTCATTCCATTCCATTCTTCATTCCATCCTTCCATCCCTCCATTCCTTCCTTCCTTCCATTCCATTCCTTCCATCCCTCCCCCTTCCATCCACTCCATTCCTTCCTTCCATCCTTCTCCATTCCTTCCTCCTTCCACCCTCCATCCATCCACCCCTCCCCCCATCCTTTGTCCCTCCATCCTCCCCATCCACCCCTCCCCTAATTCCATCACTCATCCGTTCCCGTCCATCTCAATCATCATCCCCCGTCCATCATCATCTGATCATTTGGTCCATCATCCCCGTCATCACTTTCCCTCCCCTCCTCCTCCCTCCCCATCCTCCCCTTCCTCCCCATCCCTCAGCTTCCCCCATCCTTCCCCTTCCCTTTCCCCCCCCAAGCTTGCAGTCCTCCCCCAGCGACGGCGGACCCGTCCGCCACTAGTGGCGGACCCGTCGCCATGGTGGCGGACCTGTCTGCCCCCGCGGCTGCAAGCTGGTCCGCCCCTGCGGTGGCGAACTGGTCCCCCCCACGGTGGCGGACTGGTCCGCCCCCACGGCGGCGGACTCGCTGTTGCAGTGGAGGACCTGTCCACAGCCAGCGGCTGACCCGTCCGCATGGCGGCCCCCAGTCCCCCCTCCCTGGCACGAAATCTGATGCAACAAAAAAAAAAATCTACCCATTTTTATTCTCGACATCCCGGACAAAACCCATATTTTTGTTTTTCCAACACACATGCATAAATGATGCAAACCACAAAGTTAGGTTTTGAGCTAACCTGGAGTGGTATGGCATGATGGGTAAAGAATAGCCACCTCTCGTCCGCCCGGTGGATGATATCACTGTCATACTCTGGCATCGTCTCTGCTCTCACTCGCCTCCTCTTCTTCATCTCCTCCTTCTCCACTGGCCAGCTGTCACAATGGGCCAAAGGTAATTCTACAATTACCTTTTATCCCCTTTTCACCTTTTCCCTCCTTTTTTCACATTTGGGTCTTTTTTCATTTTTTTAACCACAAAATTCCTTCAACTAATTCATCCAGCCTATTTCTTCCCGGGGCCGCCATTCGCACATTGTTTATCTGATTGACTCCGTTCAAGCACCATTCTTCTCGTCTTTTCGTGCTCTTTCCAATAACATGTACCACTCCATACTTTCGAGAAGTTGACCGGGGCTCCCTTTTCCTCCCCCGTCCCCCTTCTCGAGGGAGCATACCCTACCATTCCCTCCTAACCCGTCGCTATAAGCCTACCTTCGCTGGACTGGGGCATCCTCTCCGCATTCCCTCCATTTGGGGCAGCTCACGCGCATTCCCCCATGCTGGGGCATCTCTTTTTCTAATCTCCTCCTCTATAGAGTCATCTGCATTCTATTTTTCTTCGAAACCCTATTATTCTAATAATATTTCGAAGAGGGGAAAAATGTAGATGTCCAATTTGATCACTTCCACATGATCAAACGCGTCTCCTTATTCATCCAATTGCTCACCCCCTCTGTCAATATTAATTAAACCATTTGTTTAATTAATACCTTGCATCTTACATAAGGGTCCTAAAGTATTTAATTTAATAAATACTTTACCCCTTTTCCCCTCTAAATTAAATAAATTTACCATTTTATTCAATTTAGTCATATTCCCCTTTTGGAATTAAAATTCATTTTTAATTCCTCTTTTCTCTCTCATGGTCACATCCTCCAACTTTTGCAAGTTGGTCTCTAATCCATCTTAATTAACTAGGGTTAGCATGTGCACACCCTTAATCATCATTAGGGTCACATCCTCCATAATCTCCCACTTGCTTCTAATGAGTCATTAGTCCACCTAACTGAGTACTTGCATAACCTTAATCATTTGGTTAGCCTAACCTAATCCTCCTCCCACTTATGGCATGTGTCCTTAAGTCAGCCTTATTAAAGACTTTCTCCTTTTGGACAAGGCATTCCACTTCCCCATGTGGATTTTTAATTCACCTTTTAATCCCCCAAGGCACCCAAAAGGAATTTTTAATTCCTTCACTTCTCCCCACATGTCCTTCACTTATTCTTTATTCTTTCCCATCTCCCCATGAGAATATTTGAAAATTTTTAATTCCTCACATGTCCTCTCACCCACATGGGGACAAGGACCTCCTTTATGGATATCTTGTCCAATCCCAAGGTACTTTGTACCCCCCTCCATGTCATGTACTTCTCCTTCCACCTCATGTCCACTTCACCTTTTAGGGCTATATCACAAGCCACATGTCAAGATGTGAGGGCTTGTGAGTTCTCAACTCACCTTGGCCCTACATCTTGATCTTTGGTGGCTCAATCTTGGCCATCCATTTCCCCTAGGAATTCTCAAAATTCCTATAAATACCCCCTCTTTTCTCTCATTTTGAGGGAGATCATTTTGCTAGCCAAACTCTTGCAATTTTATTTCTCAATCTATACTTAGACATTTTCATGCTTTCATCCATTTCCATCCATCTTCACATCCTCATCTATTTTGCATATCTTGCCATCCAAGGAGCATACACATCAAAGATCAAAGGGCCAACCAAAGGATCGATTCGACGCAAGGTATAAGGTTCCATTTGTTGCTTTTATCTTGTGTTGTTTCCAACTTAGGCTAATCTTGAGGTGTAGGTTGTTTTGGTGTTTATTTGCACTCTTTTATTTGCTGCTCATTTTCTAACGCTCACATTCGACCTATCACAGGTATAAAGTTCTTTGGGGCTTAGCCAAGATTGACAAGATTCTACTTCCAAGAGGTGTGTCTTTAGATTCAGTCCCTGCTATTTATACTATGTCAGAACGCTAGAGTTGAGGTCTCCCCTAGATTTATCACTTCTCTAGGCAAGCCCCCTAAGAAGGTTACACAAAAGTGATGCAAATAATGCTTTTGATCTCTAAGATCATATGATAATGCGAGGAGAGAGCATACACACGTATTTGATCACACAAGCAATGTTCATTAACCTTAGAAATTGAAATGTGTGATGTGAAAATGAGAGTGTTGAAGAAGTGCTTTTGATTCCCAAGATCATATGGAAATGCAAGGGAAGAGAATACACACTTCCAAGCACAAACCAGATCACCAAGCAATGCAAGCACTTGTTCTTTTTAAGCCCAAATTGAAATGTGATGTTGTAAACAAGGTTAAGATAAAGATATGAGTTGAAAAGTGTGCACTATATTTTCTTTAGCTCCAAATTTTTGTCCACTTGATCCAATTTTCTTTTTGAGTTTATTTTTTTGTACATTAACAAAACCAACAACAAAGCCAAAACCCTAATAAAATAATTGATCACTAATATGAGAGGGTTAGCTTAAAACCAAAAAAAGGAAATCGCATTTGATAATGACAATGAAAACTCTTGCAAAAATATAGATTAGAAGCCGCAAAATTTAACACCCCTTTTTTTCTTAACTTTTTTTATTTTTATTTTTTTGTATTTTGACCTAGTCAACAAGATTTGATTTTTTTGAAATGATTTTGACTCCAAAAAATAAAATTCCTAGAAGAAAACCATGCTAAAATTCTAAGAGATTTCTGAAAAATGAAAAATTTCTAAAAAAATCTTTGATTTGAGCCCTAGATAGCAGATTCATTAAAAAACCCTAACTTTTGAAGATATGATTTTTAATGAATTATTTTTCATCAAAATTAAAAACATAAAGAACATACCCCTAATATAATTATGAGATATTTCCATAAATATAAGAAAATATAAAAAATTCACTAATTTTCTCCCAAAATTAAATTTTCATGAAAAATCATAAAAAAATAATAAATAATTCAAAATAGATCCACAAAATCTTATTTTTTGACTGATATCTCCTAACATCATCCTTAACCTACATAAAAAAAATTGTGATTAAATCTACAACCATTTGTGAGATATGATCAAATATTTCTAAAACTCTAATTTTCAAAGATTTGTTTTTTTCTTAATTATTTTTCATCAAAATAAAAAACATAAAGAACAAAACCCCATTAGAATTTTGAGAGATTTTTAGAAATATAAGATAATCCAAAAAATTAAGTGATTTTCTCCCAAAATTAAATTTTCATGAAAAATCATAAAAAAATTATAAATAATTCAAAATAGCTCTAAAAAATCTAATTTTTTAAATAAAGGACTCTAATATCATCCTAAACCTACAAAAAAAAATTGTAGTCGTTTGTGAGATATGGCCAAATCTTTCAAAACCCTAAGCTTGTGTCTCCAACCCTGGCTGCAAAATGTTAGTCTCTAATTTTTTTCACAAAATAACAATATAAGATTAGGGAAATCTGCAAAAATTCCTTTCACGTCGAGTTCACCAATGTAATCTAGGATAAATTTTAGGTTAATGTAAAATAGCATAAAAACTAACCCTAAACCAACAATAGAGCACAAATAAGCATTAAAACATGAAATATAAAGCAATATCACCATAAAGTCTTCATGCCATCATTGCTTCACCTCCATTGCCCTTCTCCAGTTTGCTTGAAATATACTTGATGCCCTCAGATTTTAGTATGCACTAGTAGCCTATGATAATTCCTAGCAAAATATTGAAGATTGTTGTCTCACACTAGCAGCATGTACTTGCATATGAACTAGATACAAATTAAATGTCTAAGATTGTCTAGATGTAGAAATGGCAATGATAGAGGTCTTTTATAGAAATAAAATTTTGAATGAAGGGTTGAGATTGAATGTCAATAAGATGTGTCAATCAATGGCCAAGAATGAAATATGTAGTATGAAATAGGGTTAGGGAAAAATTAGGGCAATGTCAAGAATGAATGGCTAAGATTGAATTATGAAATATTCAATCAAGGGCTGAAAATGAATGAGATGTCAAGAGATAAGATTGACACGGATAATGAGGTTGGCACAAAAAAAGAGGTTGTAGGAGGAAATTAAATGACTATAAAATTATTTAATTTAGAAGGGAAAGTGAATAATTAAATAATAAAAGCATTATTTAATTATAGAGGACATGTGACAAGGTTGACTTTTTCATTAAATATTGATTTAATTCAAAAGTGGGACATGTGACAATCTAATTTTTGAATTAAATAATAATTTAATTCAAAATAGGAAGAAGATGACAAATTAGTATGCAATTAAATAAATAAAATTTATTTAATTTAATGACAAAAAAGGCTAGTGAATAATTAAATAATTAAAATAACTACTTAATTATAGTAGAAAGTGGTAAATACTTAAATAAATAAAATTTATTTAATTATAGATGAAAAGGACATTAGTGATGTAATTAAATAAATAAAATTTATTTAATTAATTAAAAGAGGAAATAAAAAATAGAAATGAATTAATTAAATAATTAAAATTCTTTAATTAATAGAATACTTATGACATTAGACAAGGGAATTGACAAGGAAAAATAGTATTAGCAGGTCTAGGACATTTTTTAGTGTCTACACATGGTATCCACCACTTTGATCACCCCTCCAAGTCAAAAGGTTAAGATACTCAACATATCTTTCATGCCTAATGACTTACCTTATCACAAAGAATTCTCTCCTCTTTACATTCCTACTCAGGTCAATGGTAATGTCGTCATCAATGCTATGGTAATGCATGCTCCCTCAAGTAGACCTCTCTGTTCTTCTAAGACCTCACAACCTCTAGTGGTGCCTTCTATTCCTTTGACTATGCCTAGCATAGGAAAAGGAAAGGCCCCCACATTGTTGAAGTCGAAGTCCATGTCTTTGAGCTTCTAATTCTTCCTAATATCCCTCACCCTACTATGTATGGTAAGGGTAAAAAATCTTCCTCAACTGGTCCCTCATGTGTACCATCAACATCTTGAGACCCAAGGGTTCCTCCTGTTCCTCCTCCTAGCCACAAGGCACAAAGAGGAAAGATACCCACGATCAAGGTTAAGGTTTCTACACCTCTAGCATCTCTTGTCCTTCTTGTGGAGCCTGCCCATCTATCGGTAGTGGATGCAAAGGTAGCTTCATCAGTTGCCCCGACATCTTCTCAGACCCCTATTCTTGGTCCCCATCTTCATCTAAACCAACTTGTGCATGAGCGTAAGCATCATCGATGCATGATGGCAAGGGAACATGATGTTGCATAGAAGATCGAGGATACGTCTTCTATTTCAACTCCTGAGTCTTCTATTGTTTATACTCTTGTTTCTGCCTTACTCTTGGTCCCTTCAAGAGAGGTGGATGAACCTCACTCCAAAAGGGTATAAGTATTCATTGTGCCTTCTTTGGAACCACCTCTTATCACTTATGTGTTTGATATTCCTCCACTAGTGCAACCATAGACATGCCCCATACAAAGGTCATGTCTAGTGTGGCCCCATCTACTCCTCCTGCCTCTCAACACTCTAGCCTTCCATCTAAGCACAAGCTAGAGAAAAGTATCATCCCCAAACCTCACCACAAGAATTCCACTCCTTTAACTCCTCTTTCTTCTTCTATTCTTATCATTGACAAAATTCCTTCTTCACCTGAGTTTGTCATTGTTCCTCTTCCATAGGTTCACACTGATGCTCCTATTCTTCCACAACCTATAGTTTAGTCACAACACTCCTCTTCATAGAAGTGTATGTTTGAATCTCTAGAGGATATTCTAGCCTTGTCAACTACCTTTACAAAGTCGTTGACACTTGACTCGCAAGAACTAGTGGATGGGGACATTAAAGTAGCCTCATCTCTATCCCTTGTTGCAGGAAAAACACCTAGTACTACCTTAGTAATTGTCCCTTTGTGATCTCAACCTCCTTCCCCCTATGATCTAAATTGGGAGGAGGATGACTTGTTTGGGATTATCAACTAGAGCTTCATGTCTTTATATTAGATTTTGTTTTTTTGTTTGTGTTCCCCCGTACTTTCTTGTATATGTTTGTGGTCTCTCCTAGAGGACCCAAGATACCCTCATAGGTACTTAGATATAGGGGAGACAATTTTTTGTACCCTTCCTCTACTTTTCTCATTGTTACCCATTTTTCACGTATAGCTCAAATCAGGTTGAGCTTGTTGATTTTAAACGGAGAAAATGAGGTATTCTTTTTATCAACTTTCCTTCATTACATTCAAATGTATAAATGAAAACAATCTACAAAAGATTACAATTACATATTAATGCATTCATACACATGCATGTAATAGAAGAAAGATTCTGATCTTTTCAGAACAAAGTAATCTTTATTGAATGTAAAAGTGTACATTGTCTCATACAAGCCATAAGACTAACCTTTGCTTATTCAATACAAATTATGAAAAAATTCATACATTTATAAGTAAAGAAAATTAATGAATGTGCATAGAAGGAAAGTAACCAGCCATTTCTTGTGAATGACTGGTTTTGATTGGTGTCGTTTTGTTCTGTTGTTGCCCTGAGCTTCATCTTTTGCTCCTAGTTCCTGTTCCTGAAAAGAAGTAAGCAATGGTGTTAGATTATACTCTAAGCAATGATTGATTACAAAAATTACATAAAAATTCACCCTATGCATGTATAAACCAATCATAATGTTTATTAAATAAGCCACATGTACATTTTAGGTGTCCCAGAAAGCCATTTGAGTCATCAAACACACCTAAAATATACATGTTTTCTAACTTGTTTGCTTCATGTGCAGATACAGGTGCATTTGTGATTCTAATCTAATATATCAGATTAAATATGAGTGAGGAAAAGTGTGGCTCCCACAAAGGTCAAGCTCAACTCATATAAAGCAATTTTTAGTACAAATTACATTGCTCATTGTCAATATGAGAAGTTTTCAAGGATTCATCAAGAGAACTATGAAAGATGAGTATGATGCATAATTCAAACCATTATGTCAAAAAAAATCAATGCTGAGATAAGGGCAGTTCTGTTAACCTTATGTATTGACTGTTTGCTTTGTTTCAATATGATCTACTTTATATGAAAACAAACTTGAAGTCTTACATTAGTTATCATAAGATATAAAGGAAATCTAAAGGAGTCAAGAAATATAATGAACATTGTACGTCATTATTATGTCAGAAAAATAATGGACAATCATGTCCATTATTTAATTTTTTTGAGAAAGACAACATAAAGTAATAGGTTGAAGACTATTTGGCAGTATAGTGAAGTTCCAATTCTAGACAAAAACAAGCTCGTAATGGTATTATGAAATCACAAGAAAATCTGATAGTAGTATCATCAAACTAGAAAAGTGAATTCTCTAAAATGACATAGCATAACACTTTTTGACTTTCAGAAAATAGACCTTGACTCATGAATATAAACATCATTGGTATATGTCATGAGTCATTGTATTGTGTTCTAGTTATGAAAATCACAGTAAGCAAATAATATCAAGAAGAGAACTCAGACACATTATGCTTCATAAACAAGCAGGTCATTGCTCAATTTCAACATTTTGGAAAAGTGCCAATAAGTATTTTAATGGATTTCAATATTGTGATGGTTGTTGAAGACAACCACTAGCTTTTTTAAATGTTTATTAAATGGAAGTCTCAAACTGAAGTAACAACAATCACTGGAACAAAAGGAGTGGGGTTTCAAAATATGAAGTTATCTAAAACCAATACAAACCTTCTTCAAATTTCTGGAGCTCAATGGTCATATAAATACATCTAGGTTTCAAGCTCAAAATAATGAAAGAAACATTGTGAGAGGAGATGTCAAATCATGTCTATAGGGATAAGTGAAAATTCTGCCACAAAAGAAAATGATGACACTCAGAAACAGAATCATGGCCTAGAGTAGTAAAATACAAAGAAACCCTCGAGCATATCTACAAAGTGACAAGAGGCCATGATAGAATATAAAATCTGCAAAGTAAGCCTGCGACCTGTTGTACATATCTACTTATTCTGGGAATTAATAACTTTCACAAGAATCATGGCCTGGAGTAGTAAAATACAAAGAAACCATCAATAGATGTTGTTTAAAATGATATAAAAACAATAGAGGCTTGGAAGCCACGGCTTAAGTTTTACTTCTATGTGCATTTCCCATTTAAGAAATAATGGAAAAGAATGTAAGAAATCCCTTAAGCCCGAGCCATGGTCAGGTTTGAGCAAGAATCTACAAGAAAGCAAGAATAGACATATACCTAGATGCCTAAAGTAAGCCCGCAGCTTGTGAGTAACAGAATATTTTTTCTTTCTACAAACCCTGGGTTTGTTTCACCAAAAATGTATTGAATCCTTCATAAACTTAAAAATGACTGTGCTAAACACAAAAAAATTAGAAGATTGGAAGTATGAAATAGAGTTTTGGCTCGGACTCGAGCTCTTTTTCTCAACTAAGTCACAAGAAAACAACAGATTATCTCCAAATATTGGCTTACCAAAGAGTTCTTTGTCGGCCTGTACATAGTTTGGTACCATTGCAGCAGTTGTTTTCCTCCTCAAAATCTCAAATAAAGACTCCTCAAAACCCTAGCATGGAAGTGGCGGCAGTTTGGCTTCCTCTAGAAGCTTTAGAAACAAATGGAATGAAATTTCATGTTTTTACTTTGCTTTTGTTTAGGGTTAAAACCCTAATGCATGGTCAATGAAATGGGATTAGCTTTTTGCCCTTTTCCTTTATTAAATCAATGCCCACTATATGTGACCCACGACTTTTCAAATATGACTTAGGCATCTCTAAGTCATTTATGACTTAGTAAATCTTTTTCTTTGTCTACATATAGCTAGCGGAATATATGGAGGTAAAACATTTATTTTTTTCATTGCTTTACATATTGTAAAATGCTTAAATTTAAATGATGAATTATAAATCATTTAATTTAAACATTATCTTTAAATGCAAGAAAATAGAGTCATATGTCAATATGACTAGGTCATGGAGGAAACACAAGGATCTGCTTTTGAGTTATGATTTTGAGAGAATCTTGGGAAGTTGGGTTTGTTTACCAACATAAGGAGGAAATTTAGAAATGATTCATCACTTTGTTGAAGGAATATAAGCTTTTTAGAGCATTTTTAGAAGTAGTTATGGTTTGATTAAGTCTTGCATGACTTTTTCATCCATTATGAGCTCTTTTTGAAAGAATATAGGTGCTAGATTTTAGGCCTTTTTGTTTCATCCGATGCATGAGGTTTCTAGAACCTTTTTTAGTGGAGCTTGGATACTTAACCATTTTGGTAACTCATTATTGAGTTAGTTCAGATTATGCTCTTCATGTATGAGTGACTTTTATAGTCCTTTGACAGAGATTTTTGCATCTTTTGTAACTCTTGGAGAAGTGAAATACAAATAACACTTTGGTCATTGTGGATTCAAATTTTTCCATTTTGTTCTTGTGGTCTTGTGCATTTTCAAGTGATCAATCAAGTTACTTATGAAGGTATTTTCATTCCTAGTGGCTTTGTCTCATGTCTTCATGCCTTTTATGCAAAAGTGTGCTTATACAGGTTACAGGTTGTGTTCAGTTTACATTTATCTTTAGATTGTGAAAGTAATTTCCCTTTTGAAGATTAGTACACACAAACCATCCTATGAAATATTTATGTATGAATGGATAGAAACAAATTGTGCTTTTTCAATGTTTTTCTTTAATGACTAAGAGTATTAAAATCTGAACCTTCATATTCTCTTTTAGCTTGGTGTATCACCCTTTTCTTTTAAGATTTAGTACTTCATTTTCAAGCAATCTTTCTCCCTTTTCCCCTCAAGAATCAGTAGTTAAGTGATAACCAATAGGAAGTCGGCCTTCTCTAGAGGTTTGGTCTCATTCAAGGAATCCACACCTTGGGATCATTCCCATGTTTCACTAAATTGTTGAATTCTAAATTCAACAGGGTGCAAATTTTAGTGATAACACTCATCATTATTCTTTTTTCCATACTTTGATTTTTGAAATTTGGGGACGATGCAAAGCGTTGGGGGAATTTAGGCCTTCTTCCATGTTAACCCAATTTTTTATTTTTTATTTTTATTTTGTCTTTATGTGCTCCTTCTTCACAATATAAAATATTTGGGGATATGATGACGATTCATACATAGTAATATACATATGTTATTAATATGAATTATACTGACCCCAAATACTAAGATCCCTTATCTCTCTTATGCATTTATTTTTGATGTTGTGGGATCCATGTGCTATCTATCACTAGGTGGCATTCCATGAGTACATCTCGTTATTTTTTCATGACACAATGTCTCTCTCTTCTCAAAATAAATTGTGCTCCTTTGTGTAGCACAAACCATTCTAAGGGGAGGCTATCATATTCATATTATATATCTCTTATCTTATGATTCTTTTCAAAATATGTCTGCATCCAGCTATCTTATATGTTGTCTAACATATGGGCAACCCACTAGACTCTACCTTTATGAATGTCTATGTCTCTTTTCTATGGTTGTCCTACAACATAGTTTGTAGCAGTTAGAGTCCAATTGTATTGTCGTATGGTCTCTAGAATAGCACAACTTTCTACCCATACATATCGGCATTGTCTTATGTCTATATAATTTTTTATGTCAAATTTTCACTTTTCACCTAATATGTTTGTTTGTAGCTAACATGTTTATGGTGATAAAACTTAACCATTCTATATAGGATCAACTTAGGTTGCTTCCTTAGGGGTAACTCCATGTAGATAGAATACTTTGCTTCCCCTTTACATCCTAAGTAAAATACTCTCCTCTTTTTACTTTAGCTCACATTTCCTTTTGAATATATATGCTCGCTAAAGTGGGGGTAGAATGTAATGTCGCGAATTGCATCCTATGCAATTTCACATTACATGTGCCTTTCTCTTTCTAGATAAATTAAGATAATCATGCTATTTTTCAACCCAAACCATCCCTTAGCACCTACCATGTCCAACTCCCCGAGAATTAAGTTTAATTTTTGCTCAGATAGGTGTTCATTACAGAGACATTTGCACGTCACACTTGTGTCCCACAAAAAATTGTGACTAAGTTGGTTTTTGAGATGTTACACTTACTGCATTTTGATAGTGTAACATATCTACCAACCTACACCCTCATCAGGAATCATTTAGGTAGGTTGTTTAGAAGAAAAAAACCTTCTTTCTTAAGGATATGGATTCATACAATCTCTTGATCTTTTTGGAACAACACTTCTTGAGTATACACAACACTTCTTTTCTTCCTCATTCATGGCATTCTCCATCTCTCTTCTTTATGCATATCTTTCAAAGAACTCTTTCATAGCTTTCAGAGTAGACTCCATTGATGCAAACATGAGGATATATTGCAAAGCTCCATCACTTTCAGAGGCCACTGTCATCTTGGAGACTCTCACTACTTCTTCACTACACCAACAAGCTACTTTTCTTCTATGCTTGGAGTGGTAACTCTTCAAGATTTTTTACATTGAGCATGCTATCTTTATTTTGTTAGCATATTGTTCTTTCTACATTTTATGTTTATTTCCATTATCTTGTCTAAGGTTGTCCATGGAGGTGGGAACACCAAAACAAGGTTTTGACTAAGGAAAACTCCTAGATAGCCACCCAACCCTTCTCTTTGGTCTTATATGTGTAGGTACAATGGAAGAGCTACTTGGAGAAAGCTTTGATTTCATCAAAAATATTTGACGATACACTAAAATTTTCTTTGTCATTTCCATTTATGTTTCCTTAACATCTTCATTTAAGTCATTTCATATTTATTGTGTAGCTGTGATTCATATCTTTTCATGTTCAGAACCCTATGCAATATATTTTGTGTTTTCCTATGATAGTTTCTATTTTTTGACCATACGAGACACTAGCGCAACACGTTGTCATCCTACAGCCACACGTTAGTCTTGGACAAAGAGATTTTCAAGCTATCTAGAAAACCTTTGTAACCTGTACTTTTTGGTTTCTAAAGTCTAAAGGGTTCAATTAATTTTTGTACTCCATTAAAACACATATTTAATTAATTAATAGGTAAACTTGAAGGTTGCAATTACCTAAAGGCTTATTTGAGTGGAGGGTTAAAACTTGGATCCTTAAAGAATTTGATTATCCTTCGTATTAGTTCACTTTTCATACTCTACAGATGGGCTTTAAGAATACTTGGGAATTCTCATCTTGAAGAAATCTTGTTGTATTGCCTAATTTTTTTCTATAGGATTTGATAAAATCTTGTTATTCTCGTCTTAAATCAATCTTTATTTATTTTTTAATTTTCTTTATATAGACATTGTGAAAATATGATGATTCTCCTTTTGAAGCATTCTTGATTTAGTTCATGATTTTCTCTATATAGGCTTTGAGAAGATCATGTTATTTGTGAAGATTGATTTTTCATTCTTATCTCCTATTTTAGTCTATAAATAAAATGCTATCAAGCATTTTATGGAGAGTGTGATATAAGCATGGAGGCACATGCTTCAAGTTGATTTGTGTTTTAGGGGCTTTGGAGTTTCTGGTTTCATAGAAATAACTTTAATGAGTTTCTTGTAGAATCCCATGCATGTAATTTTTTTTTTTTTAATGAGTGAATCAAATCTATTATTAAATGAATTGTTCTATGTGGTCAAATATGTAGGTTATGTTTCTATATTTGTGTTGCTGAATTTTTTTTGTGTCTAATACAATGTTGGTTGCAAGGGAAAATTTGGAAATCATTTGGGTCCCTGTCCTTAACTACATTAAATGGTATATAATTCTTGAAGGTTTATTCAACTAATTTGAAATATATTTTTGAGTGCGTAGTAAAACTATGTAGGATTATAATTAGAGAATTTTCCATAGTAGGCTTTGAATTTAAAGTGTCCATAAACATTGTATAAGTGCAACATGCAAAAGTGTGTTTGAGTGTGGAAATAAATATCTCTAATAAGAGGGTGTTGGGTAGACCTCCACTATGTGAAGAGTGGTAGAGGTTGTCTAGAGAGTTCACCATCTTTCAACAGGAAGTGTTGGGTAAAAGGATTTGAGAGAGAGGAGGCATTATGCATTGAGTGAATGAGTGTGTAGAGGGTGTTTAGAGTGTTATGTGGTTAGAGTGTCTTCCATCTACTATAGGTGGGTAATTAATAAAGAGTTGAAGATTGATTGAATACCTAAATTTGGCTTATGTAGAATTCGCAACAAAAATTTTGAGTGATTATAATGATTCATGATGTATTCCATAAGAGTGGATAGAATAATCTCACAAAAACTATTCAAACTATATTTTATGTACAAAGTAAGAGATGCACACGTAGCAAGAAAATTTGATGAAGTTGTGAACTTGTTTATATATTTGCGTAAGAGAAGTTTGATGTTGTGTGTGGGGAAACAATTGATGTGCAAGAGAAAATTATGGAACAAGTAAATGAGAAGTATTTGAGTGATAGCAAAGACAACATGGGAATTTTTCTTTGACATAAAAGAATGATCAAGTAGAAGAAGAAGATGATGACGATGGTATCACTTGAAGAAGAGATGAAAATGATAGAAATTTTGTTGACCTCAACTGATAAGAAGGAAGGTTTTGAGAAACTCATGATAGATAAATACTCCTAATTTGGAGAACTAGAGTGCTAGTTGATATCCCAAAGAAGAGGTGGTATAAATATATCCTTTGGATTACATGGAAGTGATGCAATTAAATGCACATGATGAGGACCTTGAGAAGGTCATAAGTGAATAAAAGAGTGGTGTTGGAGTATAGGGAGTTAAATTTTGGAGGAAGGAACATTAATAGAGGGAGAAATATAAGTTGAAAGTGGATTTGATAAAAAAAAAAAATTAATTATAGTGCCAATGCAAGGTTAAAGAAGTGAAGGAATTTTGCATCAAAATGAGGTAAATAATGAGAATAATACAATTGGGTGGAGGTGAGAGAAAATAAATAGAGCTGTGTGGAGGAGGAGGATCTATGATCTAGTAAGTGGTTGTAAAAATGAGAATAAATATAGTGTTGGTGTAGGTTTTTATTTTCCTAGTGGGTTAATTTTTTTTCCTTTAGTCATAGGTTTTTCCTACACTTTATTAAGCTTGTTTAGGATAATAAAGTGAGTTTATTACTAGGAGATAAGTGATGTGTTGTCCCCTTTCTTAAAGAGTGGAACACTTTTCACTTTTGGTGGCATCCTCCACTTTTTGTGGTTGATTCCTATTGGTTGGATTTGCCACCTACCTCCTCTCCTTAGTTCTATATAAACTTAATACCTAGCTCGTATTTGTATATTTTGCATGCATTCATTCATGAATTGATTCAACTTGGAAGCTCTTAATGCAATATTGTCGCATCAACATTGCATAATCTCTTAAAGTCTGAGTTTGTATTCTTATGTTTTTTTAGTTTATGTAACTTTAGTTTTCTCTTAAAAAGTTTCTTGGGCTATTCAATCTATTTCATATTTCTAACATGGTATCAAAGCTTTTGTTTTGAGAAATATAAGTTTATGGTTTCTTGATTGAGAGATTGAGTTTTCTTGTAAAGATCTTGTAAATTCTTGTATGCTCTTCTCTTGTGTTTTGAACAATCTAGAATATCAGAAAGGATTTGCAAAGATCTAATAATGTCTTCATATTGCATGTCTTTTGTGAGATCTAGATGATTTCAACATTTCTGGTTATATTGTCAACATTTTTTACTATTCCAAAATGTCTAGAAGGCTCGAGAAAGTCATATTTGGCTTTTATTTCATCCAAATTGGAGATCATTTGACAAAGCTTCAAATAGGGGTTTGAAGCTCAGATCTGGTGAACAGGTTTTTCCAGGTGCATTTTTAGCCAAAAAGGACCTTGTCATTGCATCTAGGAGGTTGATTCCATGAATTTTGATAGATAATTTTCTTATATTTGGAAAAAATTCTTTTTGGGGCAAAAAAATTTACCTGGAGGATCATATGGCCCCCCAGGTCACAAGTACGACAATCTACAAATTAAAAATTTTGCAAATTATTTTTTAATCGACAATTTTGTTTTATTTAATTTTTTTTATAAAATCAAATAGTGCTTAAATAAGTGTTGCAGTCATTAAAGCACTTTAAGTGTTGAATATCTGCAGTGCTTGTGGCCAAAGGCCGCTTGCAAATTTAAAAGTCTACAGGGTTGATTATTGATCGCAGGGCTTCATTTAAGCCACCAATGGCTTATCATAACCGCTAACCTTTTTAAGCTGCTAGAAAAAAATGTTAACCATTAGTGGTTAATAAAACCGCCAGGAAAACTATGTGTGGATGGGAGGGCGGCCCTCCAAGCTGGTGGAGGGCATCGACGGGCTTGCATAGGTGGCATGCAGTTTTGGTCGTGGGTGGTTGGTGGTGGCAGTTGGTTGAGGTGGCAGGCTCTCTTTTTCCACGAAGGAGGAAATTGTGGAATGCCATTGCCAAGTCAGATGGGCAGGAGTCCTATTGAGTAATACATGCTTTCAAATCATGGTAATGTGAGGTGTTACAGTGGTGGTTTATAATTCCTTTGTTGGAGTCGATGTGACTATTGTGTTGATTATCTTGAATGGAATTTGGGGGGAAGGACGGCTTCCCTTGTGCGAAGTGCTTGGCATTTATTTCCTCCGGTGTGAGGTTTTCTTTAATGATGTCCTATCTGGCATTCATTCTTGTTTAAATGTAGTGGTGGCAAGTGTGGTGTCGACAATTCAAAACTTGGCTTGGCTTATTTGGTCTGTATAGTCAGCAATATTGGCCTTAGTGGGAGGGAATTAGGTTCTTGTGATGTCAAGGAGATCGAGATTTATAATGGAAGTCTCAGTGGATGGCTTGGTGTGCTTTGGGGGGAAAATCATGTCAAACGTCTTTCAAAGTGGTTTTGGACCAAAGTCTCAAAAGGAATATGAACAACATTGATTCCTTGTTGGTTGTTGTAGGGAAGATGGTGTTGGGTCTTGGTCATTTGCATAGGAGTGAGTATGGTAGGGATAAGACAAGCATTACTTCCAAATTTCAAGTGTCGCTTCTGGATAATCGTCTTCCAAAAGCGGAGGTGAGAGTGTTGTTGGAGAAAGTTTTCCATGGTGATTTGTTGGTGGGTGTGGAGGAGGTGTTGATGTTGGTTGCCGAAGGGAAGGGGATCCTGCGTGCTGGAGAATGGGAACTAATGAAAAATTTAGACGAGGCAGTTAAAATTTACCCTTTTCTTCTTGAATTGAAGGGTTCAGCATTAATGAAGCATCAAATGGTCGTTGTTATGGCTGTGGATTTCATGAAGAAATTTTTTGGTCTCAATGCGGTGCAGAATGTTGAGTGGATAGTAGATTTTGAGAATTTTGTCAAAATCAATGGTTTTCTGTGAAATGTAGGTATGGGTGGTGACAAGTTTTTTGTAATTCTGCTTTGTTAGGGTTTTTATCTGCCATGTATGGTGGCTCTTGTTTGCAGGCAGTGTCTTTCTGTGCCGAGTGGTAGCGGTTGTAGGGTTGAGGGTCTTAGTCTAGAATTTCTCCTTGCTTTATTGTTAGTATTATGGTTAGTGTGGGTTAATGATCAGTTGTATGGTGTTGGGTGTTTTTTGGCTTCAAGGGTAACATATCCCTTTTTTTCAATGTTGTAAACTTTATCCTTTAATATTAATAAAATAAAGCTCTTATGTATCAAGAAAAAAAACCACCAGGAAAACTACATAAATTCACCACCGCAGCTCCACAACTATGCCACCAGGGCACCACTCAACCTGGTTGCGCCACCTGAGAGCCACTAGGGCTCCTCCATTAGGCCAAATCGGTCCTTTTTTCAAACTTGCATAACTTTTTGCCGTGATGTCCATTTTTCAAAAATGATATATTGCCAAAAAAATGGAGATGAGCACTTTCCATCCATAGAGGTATTGAGAATAATTTTTTCCATTATGTACCAAATATTTCAAGTTAAAGCTATTTTGTGCTAATTTCTTCAATAGGCCATAACTTTCACCTCGATGCTCCAATTTTTGGAAATGAATAGGCGTTGGAAAGGTATTAAAGTGCACTACATAGGCATAAGGATAATTTTTCTAGATTTTTTCTTAGGTTCATGTTGTGTCAGAATTTTTAATTTTGGCTATTTTAAGCCCATTAAGCATTGTATCTTGGAAAAGGCTTTGTAAACTCACTGAATTATAAAGTATCAACCTTATAATATTTGGGGGTGACCTTTGATAGTAGTGAAAAAGGGTGAGGGTGTTCTTGTCATTCTTGTGTTCACTTTCTTTCCACATTTCCTTTTGCATTTCTTCATCATGGCATCAACAACAATTCCTACTCTAACTGCATACAACTATTTTGAGTGGAAATAAAAAATTAATGTTCACTTAAGATGACCTGGTTTGCATAGAATAGTAATGGGACTAGAAATTGAGTCAACTAAAGATGAAGATAAGCTTGAGTGGTTTAACAAATGTGATAAAGTATATGGAGAACTGTATGTGTCTGTAGCTCCTGATTTACTCTTTCATGTTGAATCTTTGAATAATCCAAATTAAATATGGAAAAAGCTAGAATCTCTTTTTGGCACTCAATATTCTATGAGGAGTCATATGTTGGAGAATGAAATAATTAGTTTAAATCTAGGCAAGTTCAACATAATTTAGGATAGAGATATCAAGTTTCCACAATCCATATTAATTATTATGAAATGGTTTATGGATTTGATTGTGTATGATATTTTTGCATCAACATTTCAGATCACACTCCATGATCATGTTAGTTGGCCAAATTTGCACCCGTTTGCCAAGTTGTGAAAGAACTCAACAAATTTGGACTAACATGGGACTGCTTTCAGGTTGTGGGTATCCTATTGTGAAAGCAAACCTCCAGATTATGGATTGGCTCCCCTTTTGATGGTGTCACCTAAACTATTCCTTGTTGGGAAAAGGGGAGAAAGAAACATGAAAATAAAAGAACTAAACCCCTATGGTGATGCACCTAATGTTATTTATCAGACTTATTATAGTTGTTTTAACACACAATCTCATCAAAAGCTTGGCTTAACTTAACACAACTTAGACATTTTAACATATCAATGCATAAGTGTTTTGTAAGGAGGCTTGTTTCACTTGTCACTTTGAAGGGAAAAAGTCTCCACAACTAAAATGACTATTGAACTAGTGCACAGCTTACAAACTTCATAAATATGTGTTCATTCTACCTAAAGGTGATAAAGTGAGACAAACATGAAGGAGTTACCAAAACTCACAAGAACATTCATCAATCACCACACTGCAATCAATAAAGTAGCCTCTAAGAAGGTAAAAAATTGAATTTCATTAATAAAAATGGTGTTACATACTGCTATGCATGTCTGATATTGAGTTACAATGTAGTCCTTTGCTTGAAAAAGCTCCAAGGTAAGCTACAATTCCCTACATAAAGAAAGAAAAGAACTCCCTCAATCTTAAGTTTGAAGATACTTAAGCAATTTTGAAACCACTGCTCACACAAGTCCATCTAGAAACCCTAGTCAGATGCAACATAAAGGCCAAAAAAGAACCTTCCAAAATCACTCCAAAAGGCCTCCAAAGTGTTGGAAATTCAAGCCATGACTTGAACCACCAGAAAAGCATGACAAAAAACCTCCAAAAGGGGCCCATTCCCCCAAAACAATCAAAGATGATGCACTCACCAATCCCACATATTGGTCAACATTTCAAATTCTCCACATGTTTAAACTATTATGACCCACACTTTTAGTGTGTTTGCAAAGCACAAGACTCAACTAAACCTCCTTATGACTTATACAATTCAACACATGCTTCTCTATTTTGCATTTAAAGAATGGCATTTTTTATTAAATGATTTATAATAACATCATTTAACTCAAATGCTTCACATTTTCGAAACTAATGCAAACATAAAGGAATTTGGCTTGATGCCTTGACTCATACCTCCTTAATGCAGTTACATGTCATACCATTACTTTTCATTTACATACAACATCTATAATTAAGTGATTATAAATTATCACTTAATTATAAAATGTTCCACATTAAAACTCAATGCAAAAGTAAAAATACAAGGCTCGGCCATATTGAAGGTGAATGTAAATGTTTTATAAAAAAAAAAAAAAATGGGAACACCCTAGTCACTAGGCATATACGCAAGGTTGAGGGATTAATATTTGGAAAAAACTTAAAACAAAAGGAAAAACAAATGACTTAAGTTATCGGCCACCACAGTTAGGGTAAAACCCTAAAAGCAAAAGACAATGAAAAACTTGCAAAATACACAAAGCATTTCATTTTAACTTTGAATCTTCTGGAGAAACTAAAAGTGTCGCCATAGGGTTTCAAGGAGTGCACTGTTGATGGTTTTCTTCTGGCATATTTTCAATGAAATCTTGTGGTTTCCACTGGAAACAAGAGGTAACGCTTTTTTTAACCAAATTTTCCTTTTTTCTCCTTGTTGGATGATCATTGGACTGTGAATGTCGTGGCCATAAGCATGTTCTGATGCAATTTTGTTGTTTGATCTTTCTCTATGGTTATCACATCTACCTTAAGCCGCCATTGATGTGACTTCTTGAAGCTTTAATGGTGAAAAACAACTTGCATTATAATGACAAAATGAGCAATTTTAGCTTAGGTAAGCTTCGATCAAACTCATTCCCTAATTTTTCTCCTTTTATATTCAGTGAGATAAAGCTCATTTCAAGCTCTTTTCCATGCGAAATAATGATGCAAAATGTCTGATTTCTTCTATATTTCTTTATGCATTTTGCTGAGAATGCTCAGCCTCTGGTTTTCATTGATATTGGAACTTATGTCTTTTCAAAAGAAGACACCTTCTGTAGTTATCAATGGAAGAAAACCTCTTACAATCTCTGCATTTGAATGGTATCCAAAACCCCAAGTGGGTTTTTGTGATTTTTGTGAAGAAAACCTGATTTGTTTTTCGTGGCCATGAGATAATGTATTGAGTTTTTATGGAATTTTCTGAAGAAAAACTCTTTCAAGGAAACTTTCCCTTGCTAATAAAATCATGCAAGATTATAATATGAATGAGATTTCATGAGAGACTGATCAGCTGAAACAAGAACTACCCCTATTCCACAATAAAATGCTACCCTATAAAGAAGAAATGGTTGTAAAAGATTCAATGCCATTGCACAGTATGGGTCTAGGTCAAAGACTCCATGATTTTCATTCCTTTATGAGCACTGCCCTTTTAACCTTTGATTGCATTTCACTTCAAGTGATTTTCCCTTATTACACAAGCTTCCATGATAAATTAGTGTCATGCTTTCACACTGTCCATGTCGCACCTGTATTGACCATGCAAATGACTAACTCTATTTTTGTCAACAAAAAGAGACAAAGCTGGTGAAAAATACAAAAGAGCAATTCCAAATATCATCAATATAGTAAAAATAATAAAATCCCTCTTTGTTTCATTGCACGGATTTAATGAAATGTACACTTCTCTATTGCTCTGTTTCTGGACTTTACATGATTTCCTAATCCCATCTTTCCTCTAGCTTCATCTTCAAATCTCATGACAACATGGTTGCAATTTTAGAATGATGGGAAGATCTCTCAAGGGAATCCTTTGCAGAACACTAAAACAACTCGCAAACATTGATTTTCGCTTGAGAAAGAAATGTTCTACACCATATATTTTGACTGCAACACATCATATATCCAGGGTATTTGATATTTGCACCAAAGTGTTCTGGAACACATTCTCTAAGCCCAATATTTGAAAGATAACTTTTATTCACTATCCCCTTTGTAGTCCCTATCATTGTGTTGACCCCTACTCACTAGGAGCTTGACATTTCATACAATGAAACCCTATATCTTGACATGACTTACAACTTGTTTCATGGTGAGTGAGGACTATGAATATGCTCAAATCCCTACACTAAAGATCTGTACCATGCATAATTGACATTATGACCTACTCATTGCATGATGTTTGATCATTATGAAACCTAGAGGCCCTACCATGGGTCTGATTATGCATGATAACATTGTCACTGCATCTAGAATAGTAAGCTTTCTACCTCTTTGTAAAGTTTTAGGCTAGTCAAAAACTTCATTATCCTGCATAGCCCTCATTTGACATTGAACTTTCATTGCCACAGGTGATTTAGGTGTTGACTGTAAGCCTATGCAGGTCATGGTCTAGCTGTGTATTGCATGCAAAATGCAGCATCCTCATTATCCTTTCCCACATTTGATTTCCTCATCATAGTCTTCACATGAGAGCTATGCATGATAACACTCTTTACCATTATGTGACTATCCAAAGGCCCCATGTCTTTGTGGCCTTCTAGTTGATGCCAAGGCTAAGACTCCCTTCAGTTGCACTTTGCTTGCAATATAGCTCTGTCAATATTCATAAACTGTCATATCTTTCACAATCTCTACTATTAGCACAGGATTTGTTGCTCTTTTTCAATCACACCTTGGCTTCATTTAATAACACTAATCTTATTCTCCTTTTGATGGACTGTGTGGTGTTATCCAAACCATATTATTACCATCCCAAATCTGTATGGAATCTATCATGAGCTACTCAAACCCAAGCATCTCACCACTATGATAGGCTAAATTACCCAGTCATATTCAAATCTCCAAGAATAGACTTATTTCTTGAAGCAATAATTCATGAGTCATAAACTGAAACCTTCTCTTTACTTTCATGATTGTCACTGTTCCAACAAACTAATTTAAGGAGTGCTACATTTTTATATTTTCTACCAAATGGCATAGATGCTAAATGCAGAGTCTCTACACTAGTAGGAATATTGTCCCTTCATGGACCTTGAAATGGATGTTTGTAAATGTTCATCATTGTAACCAAAGGGCAGAAAACAATTGTAGATGCCCTCTTCCTCTTGTTTCAATGAAAAGTATTGCTCCTTCAAGGATGAACAAATGATCTCCAAGCTTAATCGGGTCTTCTTACTTTTGCACAACTTGTGTTTAATGTAGTCACTACTTCTCAATCTATGGCTGTTATGTGACAATCTTCTCCCTTGAAAGACTGCCCTTGCCTAACCACACATTTCCCTTGTCTTCTGGTTGAAAACCATTGCTGCAACTTAATTTATGACTATAGATGCATACTAAGTCCTTCCAAATGTATTGTTATACTGTCACTATCCACTGTGAAGGTTAGTGTGCCCACTATCATCTCATTTTGATCTCTTGACTGTCCTACTCCACTAGAGATCACTGTCCCTTTGCTTTGTCCCTAAATGCATTGGTTCTTTCCATACAAAATTGTCATTGTTCAATTATTCTTGTTGACCTATAGCACAAACAACCATACTTGTGCCTCTATTGAGTGAATGATATTCATTGTTCAATGTGAACAGTACATAGCTCCGCCCCTTTGAAATATGCATTCCACCCATTGTGATGATCATGTTGCCATGTATGCTTCTTTCATTATTGTTTTCCTTGTCATGAGATTTATCATGATTTTTTTATTTCCTTGTCATGAGATGTTGTTTTACTCACTTGGCATCACGACCTTGGCTTCAAAAATGAGTTTCATCTTTTGAATCATGACTACTTGATGAATACCAGTATATCACTGTCATTTCATTTGCTTTAATCCTACTGGATAGACATATGTCACTTATGTTGGTGACCTGAAAGTGGTGACCTGAAAGCTCACCATCCTAGGTGATGTGTGGTTGTCCAATAGGATTGAGGTGAGATGAATTTTACAATGTCTTTCATGCAACAATGTATGATTATCTTTGTTCCTTCTTGCTGCCCCATATGACTCATGATGGTTTCAAGCATGACTTGATGCCTCCATTATTTTAATAGATGCATAATTGAACTTGATGCATCTCTAAAATTAGTTACTTCTTTTAATAAAATGGATCTTGGATCCACTTAATAAGATTGAAAGACATATCCAGCAAAGTACACCCTCTTTTTGACATGATGGCAGAATATTGATTGATTCAAGACGAAGTGTAAATTTCTTGATAGCTCACATTATGTTTTGCATCTTTTGAATCTGATAATGAAATTCAATCAACTAGTGTGATTTCATATTGATTTAAAGCATCAGTAACATGTTTATCATTGATTTGATCAAGTTGCTCAATTTCCTATCCCTCTTAAAACATCAAAAGGGTAGCATGTTGGGCTCTACCCTTGTGGGAGCCACATTTCACCCCACATGTTGTAATCAGCTGAATTAAAATAGTAACAAAGACTTATCCTAAATCTATACAAGGAACAAACCAGTTAGATAAATAAAGCATATCATAGGTGTGTTTGATTACTCCTTTCTTTTTTTCATGGACACTTATGGTATGCTAATATTTTAATGCTTGTAGACATCATATTACATGTTTATGGATGTTTTGCATATATTTTGATCAAGGACCTTTCATTGCTCTAACAACATTGTTTTATCCAATACAGGAAACCTAGGAGCAGTGAGGAGGCTGTCAAACAGAAGCGGAGCAGCGAGAAGGATCCAGATGATACAAGGCCAAGCCAATGGGATTCGTCATTCCACCTGGAAATGATGGGTCCCTTTTCATTTTATATGCAAATTTTCTTGTTTGTTATCTATAGGCATATAGTCTTTTCTTTATAAGCATTAGAATAGCTAGTCCCTTGGCTTGTGAGGGACATTATACACTCATGATTATCAATAAAGATTGCATTTGCAATACATGTTGGTTCTCTCTTATTCGTATGTAATTGAAAAACTTGGAATAAATGCAATCTATTTTTTATGCACATTAATGAACTTAGCAGAACATGATGTATCTTTTAATGTTTAAATGAAAACACAAAAGAATAAATGATAAGTTACCTGGTTTCAACTAGGAGCCAAAATCAGGGAACAAATCCATCATTAGGATGAGAGTTGAGAGCATAAGGAGAAAACGATATTTTTTTCTCCTTATGCTTTCTACTCTCATCTTGAATGGATCATGGAGTGTGATCTGAAACGTTGATGCAAAAATATCATACACAATCGAATCTAGAAACCATTTCATAATAACAATTCAAGATTTCTTCACAAAATTGAAATCATAAAGGCTTCAACTACAATAATGTCGAATTGATAAGAAAGATGAACAATTTATTCTAAGTATTCTCTCAAAGCTAAGTTCTAAATATTAAGTGTTTTTTTATACCTTCTATGTTGCTAAGGATGCACTTGGGTCTCAATTCAAGATGCAATCTTTGGATGATTTTACTACTTCTCTCACATGGGAGAAAGATAACCTAATTCAAATGGGCACTCTTAAGTCTTCTAAGTCTCAAGCCTTGGCTACTAACCTTGGCACAAATGAACAATGACTTGAAAATGTAGTAATAAGGATAAGAAATAAAAGAATAGCAAAGAGAATAAGAATCATAATTCAGCTACTCCAAAAACAAGTAATGAGACATCATCTTCAAATGGTGACAAGCCTTAGAAAGAGAGGATCAAATGTGCCTATTGTAAGAAACTAGGTCATGATGAGCACAAATGTTTAAAGAAATAGGTAGATCATTTGACACACATTCTTGAGAAGAATAACATTAGTGTTCCTTATTCCATCAAATAGAGTTTAGAAGAGGGTTCTCACAAGGCCAAATACAATAACAAGGGGAAAGGAAAGGGAAAGGCCCTTGTATTAGTTGCTTCTCCACCAGCCACATGGGTTCTTGATTTGGGTGCTTCACACCACATGGCTTCGGCGAAAGATGAACCTGAATCTATGGAGCCATGTTTTATGCCTTCCATTTTGATGGGTGATGACACTCCAGTTGAAGTGTGTGGGAGAGGGTTTGTTGATATAGGGGATGAAACATTTCAATATTTTTTTTGTGTGCCCTCATTATCAACTAATCTCCTATCGATATATCAAATCACTCACATAGGTACAAGAAAGAGAGTTGATTTTACTCCCAATTCAATGGTAATTTTTGAGATGCACAATGATTCTACAATTGCAATTGGGAGAGAAGATCATCAGTCTTGACTTTATTTTTTCTCTCACTTTGCTCTTGATCCTCCTTTGACTTTTCTACTCACTCTTTCAAATGATGTGAGTAATTTGTAGCATTAGCGGTTTGGCCACTTGAACTATCACTACTTGCAGTAGCTCAACAAACAGGACATGGTTACATGATTGCCTTTAGTTCTCTTTTCTAAAGATGTTTGTCATGGTTTCATTCTTGGAAAGCATCCTGAAGAGAAGTTTGACAAAGGCAAAGCTTGGAGAGCCTCACATATTTTGGAGTTGGTACATAGTGATTTGATAGGGCGATTTCCACAACCATCTTTCAATAGATCCCGATATGTTTTGATATTCATTGATGATTTCTCCAGATACACAATTGTGTACTTTCTCAAATAGAAGTATGAGGAATAAACCACAAAAATCTATCAATTCTACATACAAATAATGGGGGGAATATGTCAACCATAGGTTGGTTTGTGCACTATTGTGCTTCAAAGGGCATTGATTTGTAGCATACAATTCCCTGCAGTCCTTTGTAGAATGGAGTTGCAAAATGAAACAATCAATCCTTCAAAGAGATGGCTAATTATAAGATTCACTCCATGTCTTTGGCACCACCTTTCTAGGCAAAATCCATGATCCTTCACTTGTGTGTCATCTTCAAAATTCTATCTATGGCCTCAAATAGGCCCCTCAGTCTTGGTACACCAATATGGACTCCTTCCTTTTGAAAGTGGGGCTCACTCGATGTCATTCTGATCCTAATGTCTATATTTTGCAGCAAGATGATATTTGCACCTTCCTAGTTCTCTAAGTCAATGACTTGTTGAACACAAGAAGTCACTCATCCACCATTTGGGAAGTGAAAACCACTCTTCATGATTTATTTTTGATATCAAACTTGGGCTTGTTGCACTACTTCTTAGGGATTTATATCACTCAGTCTTTTCATGTATCACTCTTGCACAGTCTAAGTATGCACTTGATATGTTCCAAAGGTTTCACATGACTAATTGTAAGCCTACACTGACTCCATTCTTTCCAGGGGTCAAACTTGAGGCTATGTGTTCTTTACCCTTGATTAATGGCACTTTATATCGATAAATGTTGGTAGTCTCATCTATATGACTCATACAAGGCTCGACATTTCATATGTAGTAGGCATGGTCTCTCAATTCATGCAGGAGCCACATGAGCTACACTAGAAATCAGCTAAGTGGATTGTTCACTATATCAAGGGTAATCACAATTATGGGATTCATTATGTAGTGGACATGGATTTTGACTTGGTGGGACACACAAATTTTGATTGGGCAGGAAATTCTCAGGATCACAAGTCTACTTGAGGGTATTGCTTCTCCCTTGGTTCTGGTCCAGTTTGTTGGTTGAGCAAGAAGCAGACTCCTATTGCTCTTTCATCTACAAAGGTTAAGTATCGAGGAACTTGATTGATGCTACTACTAAGGCCATATGGCTTCAAAAAATTCTCACTGAGTTTGGAATTCCATTTTGAAATCTTATAATCATCTATTGTGACAACCATAGTGCGATTCATATCTCTCGTAATCTGATCCATCATCAGTGGACCAAGCACATCAAGATCCACATGCACTACATTTGGGAGCCAATTCATTCAAAGATCATTGATCTCAAGTACTATCTGACATCAGATCATATGGAAAATGTCTTCACCAAACCCTTCACTAAGAGAAAGTTCCTTCATTTGTGAGCTTTGCTTGAGGTGTGGTTGGTGTCATCTTTATGGGGGGCTACTTAGTCCTTTTCTTCTCTCTTTATTATGGGGGGTTTTCTCTCTCTATTTGTGGGGGAATTTTATTTGTACATGGGTACCTAACATGGCCTCATTTTTCAAGACCTGT
The DNA here is from genome assembly GCA_007258455.2 of Sequoia sempervirens. Taxonomy (NCBI): domain Eukaryota; kingdom Viridiplantae; phylum Streptophyta; class Pinopsida; order Cupressales; family Cupressaceae; genus Sequoia; species Sequoia sempervirens. The sequence goes on from VDFB02322188.1 coordinate 71,642, forward strand.
CATATTTTACATCCTCCTAAGTTGTGCTTAAGGGGGGGTGTTGGTGTAGGTTTTTATTTTCCTATTGGTTTAATTTATTTTCCCTTAGTCCTAGGTTTTTTCTACACTTTATTAAGCCTTCTTAGGATAATAAAGTGAGTTTATTACTAGGAGATAAGTGATGTGTTATCCCCTTCCTTAAAGGTTGGAACACTTTCTACTTTTGGTGGAATCCTCCACTTTTTGTGGTTGATTCCTATTGGTTGGATTTGACACCTACCTCCTCTCCTTAGTTTTATATAAACTCACTACCTAGCTTGTATTTGCATCTTTTGCATGCATTCATTCATGTATTGATTCATCTTGGAAGCTCTTAATACAATATTGTCACATCAACATCAAGCATAATCTCTCGAAGTCTTGGTTTGCATTCTTATGTTTTTCTAGGTTATGTAACTTTGGTTTTCTCTTAAAAAGTTTCTTGGGTTATTCAATCTATTTGAAATTTCTAACATATAGTAATCAACGTCAAAGGTAAATGACATGGTGGAAAGGCACATTGAAGCCCACTTAATAGAGGAAAATGATGGTTCTACCATCTAGCCCTAATTTAGTAGCAATATGTTCACAAAAATCTTATCTTGGATGTTTAATACAAGAGTATCTTAGGAATCATATAATCAACATAAACCAAATCATATACACTCTTATATTTTGTAATTTTTTAGCTTAGTTTGGTGAATGATTTCCCATGGCTTCCCTTAGGGGAAACTTATGATGTTCCTCTAGGGCAACATTATGTGCTAAATTATAAATAATTGAGAAAAAAGGCCCCTCATGTAAACTGAATGGCCCACTTGGATGAGAACTTGATATTCTCTCAAAACATTGTTGCTTTATTTCTTGATTTTCTCTAGATTTTGAATGTTTCTCTTGAAGCAATCTTGCTTTATTTCCTAATTTTCTCTAGATATACTTTGGGAAAATATTTTTATTTGCAAATGCTAAGTTGTCATTCACATCTCCTATTAGAGGGAGAAAATATAACCAAAGAGGCACGAGTTTAAGTTTGGTTTGTCTTGCAAAGGATTGGGAGTCATTGGTTTCATAGGGAAAGTTTTGTTGAATTTCCTAGAGATTCCAATGCATATGAAATCTATTTTGTTTATGAATGACCAATTTTCTATTATTGAATGAATATTGTGTGTGGTTAGATCTATGGGTTATGTTTCCATATTTATGTTTTTGAAACCTTTGTGTGTATCTTACATTGGTGTTGGCTACAAGGATAAGGTTGTCATTTATTTGGATCCCTATCCTTGGGTACAACAGTTGCTCTAATGGATGAATATTTCTTTAGTCGTTAAAGTTCCAAGCCTATCTTACTACTTAGCATTTTAAAACACTTATAATGGGAAGCAATAATATGTTTTCCAAGAAAAGTTTCCATCTAAAGAGATGTAGTAACTATGTTTTGAAATTTCCTCAAGATTTGGGTTCTAAAAGAATTTAATAGTGATAAATTAGAGTCCATCAATATGTGAGATTTGTAACTAGAGTAACACATTATGATATAGAAATATTATCATGAAGGAGGCACATAACAATGCAAGGTGCATTGTCCTAACAAGTGATTTATTTGTGTATTTTTAAAACTCCAAGATTATATTCTATTATCATTTTAGAGTGTGCTATGATATTAAACAAGATAGAGATTATTACTTAATAATTGAAAAAAAATAGGAAGAAATGTGTTTAAAAATGTATGAATGTAATATTTTAAAATTTTATATAAGATTTTGATTTTATTTTATTTTATAATACAAAAAATCTATGTTAAATAAGTATAATTGTTTTAAAAAAGTACTTCAAAATATAAAATTTGAACAATAATTTAAAAAATAAAAATACTAAAAGTCATTTTTATGGATCATGAACCTTATACATAACTAAAATTTATGTCAAAAAAACTTGAGCTTATCTATTAAAATCTCTTGCTTAATCACAAACCTCAAGTAAAGCAATCTATTCTCATCATTTAATTATATCTTGTTAATGTTGCTTCCATGTTTATGCCTCCTTGTTATTCTCTTTGATGAATTGCAATATGGCTACATATACCAATTAATTTTGTGTTCATCACTTCTTAGAAGATTCAAATTGAAACATTGAGAAGCATCTGTTGGGATTTTATGTTATATTTAAGGTTAGTCTTATGATAGTAGTGAATAAATAAATATTAGATTAAAGACTATAACAAATAAATAAGTTAGAAGGTTGGTTATATGGGTATTTTTCTTGAGGTTGGTTATCAGATAGTGCAGGAAAGGTAGAATTTTGTAAAAACAATATCAAACATTTTGTTATATCCTTGATTCATCATAATATTGTTTACATATTATTTATCTTTTTGTAAAACTAATATCAAACATTTTGTTATATCCTTGATTCATCGTAATATTGTTTACATATTATTTATCTGTGAGTCATGGTGTAGTTCATATGTTTTAAGGCATATGACAAATTCACCGCCAACAATTCACCGACGGAAAATTCACTGCCATGACAATTCACCGCGTGAAAAATTAATTGCATGAATTTTTGGTGGTTAATTTTTCGTGGTGGTGAATTGCTGGTGGTGGTGAATTTTCCCATGGTGAATTGTTGACAGTGAATTTTTCGTCGGTGAATTGTTGGCGGTGAATTTTCCTAGAGCCATGTTTTAATATAGTATCAGAGCAAGATAAAAATTTGGCCCTGTGATTTGTTGAGATTGGGCACATGAAGGTTGTGACATGAGAGGTGTTGGAAAGTGTGCCTCAACTTGTTGGCTTGTATCTCTATTCAAGTCTTCATTGTTGGTCGATCGTTGGAGTTCCTAAGTTTGTAACCTTGTCACGGAGTTTGGAAGTTTCGTAACTTCTTGACTGACCAATCTCCTTCGTTGTCATGGCATCAGTGATTTCTATAACTTAAGAACCTTGTCGCGGAGTTTGGAAGTTTCATAACTTCCCAACTGACCAATCTCCTTCATTGTCGTGACATTTGGGAATTTTCTAACCAGCAATGGGAGTTATGAAGTTTGAGTTTTCTCCATCTGGGCGACAGTGGTATCAGCTTGTCGAGGGGATCAGTAAATTTGTAACTTATATGCGATGGTTATGAAGTTAACATTTTGAGCGACGCACCGATGGGTGTTCACTTTGGTGGGGCCATGCCAATGGTTGGTTTGACCGCATATGTATGAGTGAGTTGGTAATCAAAAGGGCTAACTTGTGGATACCTAAAGTCTTCAAGCTTTTGTTTATAAACTAATGGTTGTTAATATTCTGTGCCAATGTGGGATAATGTCGACGGTTGAACTTCTTGGCGGTTGAGCGAACTGAATTGGTTTGGACAGTAGATTCCTGGAAATCAAAGGGTCAAAGTGAATATAGCAAGCAAACCGTTTGGGATTGTGTGTAGAGAAAGGAAAATTTTTGGCATCGGTTCAGTGGACTTTATGTTGAAAGAACATTGTAACAGTGTTGCGATTGACTATGGTTGGCCGATTGTATTGCTGCTGTGTAATATCCGAGAACTAATACCTATGAAGGAGGGATCTATAACTTTATTGTAATTTATTTTTACTATGAATAAAGTGACTTCTCTTTGGTGGTGCTCTTTTCTCCCGAAAGGGTTTTCCCACGTAAATTAGGTGTCTATTCTCTGTCGATGTTATTGTCTATTCTTTTATTGTGAATCTTAATGCTCTATACTTTTGAAATTAAAAATACTCCTACATTATTTCCCTATGAATTGACATTAGGAAGGAAATTTCCGCACTAGATTATTTCCTTACAAGAGGATCAAATGAGTAGTAACAAATTGAACATGATACCTCAGTCAGTCAAAAGAGAAGTGGCATGAGCCTTTGTTACAAGTATTCAAATAACTAGTCAAGACCCATCAAATTTTTTGATTTGGAAAAGGTTCCCATAGCCTACATTGTTTTTGGTTGGGCTGCAACAAATGTAAAACCTTGGCCCATTTGGGAGGAGCATAGAGTAGTGGCTGGAGGAAGAAGATATTGACAAAAACATGGTTTATTCTTTGGTAGTTAAATAGACTTAATACTTAGGAGATATTATGCATGAGAGGAAACTAAATTGTCACCTTCAATTCCAAATCCACCACCATGGTTTCTATTGCTACGTTGTTTTTATTAGATGAGCAGTTTCACCATTAATGTTGTTATTTGTTCAAGGCTAATGGGCAGAATAAATGCTTTAATCAATATAAAGATCATATCAGCATCCAACTTTGTTGATATGAATTCAGGTGTCTCTCTATTTTGGTAGCTTATTGTTTTCTTTGGGTTGAATATTATTCCGTATATAATCTTTTGGCGGTTTGCCTACTTTTTAAAATTGATTGATCTGCTAAATGTAAAATAAAAGTAGAAGATTTATCACAACAAATTGTAGAGGGGAATTGGTTGAAAAATCATATTCCTTAGTGAGAGGTGGTGGGCTCCATTCTTGGTATTGTTATCTTTTATGTTGTGAAAATATTAATCTAAGTTTGTTACATGTTAATATTGCAAAAGGCTTAATCCAAGTTTGTTGCATGTGGAGATTGTAAAAGGTATAATTATACAACAAGACATGATATGTAGCATATTTGGTGCATGACCTTGATCTTGATGGGGAAGGTCAAAGGTTCAAAAAGTATATTTTTTTATTATTATTATTAGGTATTACTGATTTTAGATAGGGATTATTTTGGTTTATAAGGTATACTATTTTTGAAAGGGGGTTATTTTGTCAAATTTATATTTGAAGTTATATTGCAAATGAAAGTAATATTGATCAAAACTAACATCTTATTTGTGTATATGGGCATATACATACTTGCATTAGAGTTTTTGAAGATTCTAATGTTGTGTTCAATGAAAAAGATTCAAGGGTCATAGTGGAGTTTGAAGGAATTGTCTATCTTGAGCCAACTTCTAACTTAAAGATAGTAAATTGTTCGAGAGGCAACAATTTCTCACTTGTGTCCTTATTAGTGCAAGGGTGGCTAGGCAATTGTTGGTAGTACTTGTGGATGGTGTAATCACTTGAAGAGGTATGGTTATTGTATGTACATTTATTAGTTGTGTTCATGTTATACATTGGAGGAGAGATTTGTTCCCTTTTAACACTAGAGGAAGGATTTTGACACTCTTATAGGAGAGTTGTTCTCTCATTTTGTGGGCATTGAAGGAGGCAATTTGACACTCTCAAAGGAGAGTTGGTCTCTCATTATGCATGAGTTCAAGATTTTTTTCTCATGTGATATAGAAGATTTATAAATTTATTGTTTAAGCAATCACTTTGGTGTGTTTTGTGCAAGTTAACAGATATGGTGAGATCCATGTGTATACCATGGTTCATTAGATTTTTATTTTGGGCTATTGTATTCAAACCCAATGCAGTGTTCCTTCCTTTGTTTAAGTTGATGTAATAAGGGGGGATGTTAGGATTTTATATTACATATATAGTTAGTCTTAGGCTAGTATTGAATAAATAAACATTAGAGAGTTATAGTAATAAGTAAATAAGTAAAAAGGTTAATTGTGTGAAGTATTTCCCATTAGGTCAGCTATCAAGTGGTACAAGAAAAGAAGGCTTGTATAAAGTGGATATTGAAAATATTTTGCTATATCCCAAATTTATCATAATATAGTTTACACATTATTTGTCTTTGAATCATAGTGAAGTTTCTATGTAGTTTCAATTTTTTTATACTCTAGTAATAGTATCATGCCAAATTCTGAGATGATCTTACCACTCACCATAGAATAAATGTTTTTCAAGATCATCTAGGTTAAGGGAAAGGTCATCTAGGTTAAGGGAAAGAGATCAAGATTATGCCAATTTAGTATCCTTGGCCTACAATTTTAAATATTTAATTCTACAAATGGAGTTTCGGCTTCTTAGCCTCTTACACTAAACTAAAAAATTTAATGATTTCTAAAATTTGATAATAAAAAAATGAAAGTTTAAATTCTCCTGAAACAAGAATTGGGTTGCTATGAAAATTGGCCAAATTGCTTGGAATATGCTCAAGAACATCCCTCTTAAATAGTTTTTCATAAAAATTCATAGTTTTTGAAATTTAATTGTTTAAATCGTAAGTTTTGGCAAGCTACATCACTGCACTTAAGGATTTTGACTCAAAAGTTTAAAATTTGTCAAGTTTAAAAATAGGGCTAACAAACCTTTAGCATGCCCAAAACCAGTAGAAGTTGTATACAAATCAACATTGTGTAGAGCGAGAATTTGATGTTGGAGGTATTTTTTATTTGAGATTACAACCCCATGCATGCAATCTACTCCCAAGAAGAGTGGATCAAAGAAGTTGAAGCCATGTTTCTATGGCCCATTTAGAATCTCCAAGAGGATTAGAGAAGTGGCTTATTAGCTAGAGCTACCTAAGAGTAGCAAGGTGCATAATGTGTTCCATGTATCACATATCAAGAAGGTGATTGGACATAATATCATTGCTTCTTCCAAGTTGCCCCCTTTGTATGAAGAAGGGGGACTTGTGCTTGTGTCCTAAAGCAATGATTGGTTTCAGTGAGCATACTTTGAGGAAGAGAACCATCAACGAGTACTTGGCCAAATGGAAGAAATTACTCGTGGAGGATGCCACTTAGGAGAATGATTAGATTTTATAACATCCAAACTTGAATTGCTCATGGACAAGCAATTATGGGGAGGGAGGTTTGTAATGTCCCCTTCTTAGGCCTAATTAGTTTGAAGACCATTAGTCTATTTTTTTAGTTCCCATGGGCTAATTGGTAAGGCAAGGGGACTCCAAAGTTCTTTGGAGGATGTAGATTCAATGTTACAAGGTTTCAATTCATGACAATGATTTTTGTGAGAAGTACAAATCTCAATGACACACTTCCAAAGTGTTTTTTGACAATTGGGGTGTTCTCCAAACTTCTTGGAGAGCATGTCTATTTCTAGTAAGTCACCAAATTGACTCCTATCATACTCCCATTGCTTTAGTATCATTGTGGCATGAAAAAATTTGGATTTTGATGTGTTACAATACTTTCAACAACTTGGCGTGGAATATTTTAATTATTGACTTTTAAAGTTTATAATGTTTTATTATTATTTTGATAACTTAAGTGATATATTTTTGGAAAGGTAATTTTGTCTCTCATTTGGATTCCTAGGAGGAATAAGGGGCCTTTTCTCATGACAAAAAAATATTATTATTTTAAAATGGATTTTTTGGTAGATAGGTAAATTATTTTATTATTTCGAATTTGATAATTTTCCCTCCCAAAATCTATATAAGGCATTGGGGTTCATTATTGGGTATGTTGAAGAATTATATCGTTATGTTACCAAATTTTGCTTCAATTCTTCATAATATTTGAGGGTGAAAACCCTCATGGATTTCTAGTTTTGGAATTGAAAGAAATTCCCTAGCTAGACTGTTGTGATTCCATCCAAGGGTCACCATTGGTGTTGATTGAAGCTTTTAGTTTTGGCTTTCCTAAAAGAATGTTTTGATGGTATTTTTGGTTTACATATTTGGGAGGATTATTTGTAGTTTTAGAGAAGACGATTTTATTTTATAGTTTGGGTGATTAGAAAGACCATTTAATCTTGTTGTACCACCTCTCATTGCATGTGTGTACCTCCTTCCTTGGTCATACCACTTGTGGGAGTCATTATGGTTGGTAAAAACTCTCTGAATGTATTGGTTTTTGAGTTAATTTAAATTCTATTGGTAGGTTGTACAATGTTGAGGTCATAAACTAATCTTGTGGAGGTCGTACCATTTCTTGGAAGCACCTAGAGAGGGAGGCATGAGAAGTTTGAGGTGAGGCACTTCATTTGGGGGGTTCTTCACACCCTAAAATGTGATGCCTAGCCCCTTGGAGGAAGTTTGTATGATTTGAAGATTGAAATTTTATGGTTATCATGCTTGAGAGGGGGTCGTACAATTCCATGGCCATGCTAATTCAATTATTACAATGTTATGTTGATGTTTGATAATCATTTTTAGATCTCTATAATCCATCCTTGGGAAGAGATACATTGATCAAAGTTGTTAAGAAACATTGTTCTAAGCTTGAATTCACCATTTGGTGCATTTGGGAGAGGATTGGTGAAGATTCCTAAGCTACTGACTTGCTATCTTGAATGTAATATCAAGGTTTCAAACCCCTTATAGACCTACATCAACCATCAAATTTCCAATCTTTGAGGTATGTTTGTTATTTCAATGATGGGTGGTTAGTTTTTAAGTTGTGGTACATTTAGGGTTGTCTCAATAAACTTCTTTTGACAATAGTTTATTATAAAAATAGTTATTTTTTGGTTTAGAAAGAATTGTATGAGCTAACATTGTAACCAATCATATGCTCTTGTTAATTGTTGTTACTCACCCCATTGAATAAGTGGCTTATTGGTACTCACTGATCGCTTAAAAGGGGAAGAGTTTCTCATAATTGTTGTACTCACTCACCACTAAAAAGCAAAATATTTGATCTTTCTTGTTGTACTCATTCACCACTAAAATGTGAAAGAGTTTATCTTTCTTGTTGTACTCACTCATCGTTGAAAGGTGAAAGAGCTTGCTTGCATTTTCATTATTGTATAAGCTTTCCTATTGAAAAGTGGAAGTAATAGGCTAACCCCACTGGATAAGTGGATATTGCTTTCAATTGCTTATTTTCAAGTAATTTTGTAACCTCGTACGTTGTATGCTCTCACCTCATCCACACTAAGAACTTGGTGATTAGTAAGTGGAAAGGAAGTTGTTAAGAATTTTATTCCATTTAAGCTTTTAAAAAATTTCAAAAAAAATTAAAGGAGAGTTATTACAATACATAGGGAAAACCTTTCAAGATAAAAACCTCTCACTCCAAAGAAAAAAACCAATTGTATTACAATGACAATACAATTACATACAACTTTAGACACATTCCCTTACATGAATATGACCAAAAATAAATCTTGAAGTAATTTCAATAATATAACATCCTTGCAACACTTTATAAAAGCTCCATCCAAGCACCCCAATAAATTTAAGAGACACAAATAGGAAAGTTTACAATGGTTCTATAAACCCATGAGCCAACATGCAATAGGTATGACCCACAAACCTCATGTCCTAGATTTCAATGTCCCATTCCAAGTATAAATTCTAGGCTATCTATAACACATTCCTTACAATTGTCATACCTTGTCCTAGTCAAAATTCCAACTTAGGCATACCAACTCATTATGTCTCTCCACTCTATTATGAAATTGTGATATCTATTTGCAATCCTAATATATATTGTATTCTATATCTCCAAACATCTCGAAGAGGGTGCACAAGCATCCTTCTAGGTGGATGAAATATAATATAATGTAATTAATCTCTTGGTTGACTTGAATATGAGTTGTATTAACATTTATGAGAAAGTTGGAGCATGAAAATAGTGGTTATTTAGTGATTTAAGGTTATTTATATCAATTTTTCAAATACTAGGTGTTATGAGGGAGTTATCAAGCATTTTTCATTTATCAAATGGATCCCATGCATATTGGTGGAGGAATTAGGATGTCATTTTTTTTGGGTTTGTGCCCATATGGAGTTAATTATTTAAATATGATGTTCATTAAAAAAATTATTCTCAAAAGATGCTCTTCACAAGGTAGGATTTTTTGATAAAATATCCATGATTTTAATGACACATTGTTTTAGGAAACTACTTGTGGTTTTCCACTGACATTTCTTTTATAAATTAGTGGCCTAAAATAAAATTCTCATGGGATAATTTATAGGTACATAGGTACTATGTAAATGCTACAAATTGAAGGAAGAAGTGTGTTGTTTATGTACTCTTTTTCAAAATATTAATACACACTTAGGCCTCTCTTTAATGATGAATGTTTTTTATCAAAAGGGTTTCTCCATGTACATCTAGTGTTATGTAGAATTATTTTATGGTTTTCTAATTTTATGCTTTCTTTATTTTCATTTACATATTAGTCAATACATGAACACAATAATATATACACTTAATTTGATGGTTGTTGTGATAATTCACCTTGTATTTCAACACTAAAAAATGTTTTATGACATGTGCGATAAGATTTGTATAATGCACACCTAGATTCCCCCCATAGTCATGCTCTTATGTGTCATATCATCTATCACAAGTAACCTTTCAATGTCATAATATGTGCTTACACATAATAATGACATAAGATGCTCTTATAAATCCTTTCACACAATCTAAGATGGTTGACACATGGCAAAAAATGTCAACATAAAGTAGGACTCTCTCCCTCCCTCTCTCCCTCTCCCTCTCTCGCTCTCTCCCTCTCAAGTCTTTCTCTCTCTCTCTCTCTCAACTATATATATCTCTCTCCTCTCTCTCTCTCTCTCTCTCTCTCTCTCTCTCTCTCTCTCTCTCTCAGCTCTCTCTCCCCATCCCTCTCAGGTCTCTTACTCCCTCTTAGGTCTTTCTCTCTCCCTCTCTCTCAAGTCCCTCCCACTCCCTCTCTCTCTCTCTTGTGAATTGGTTGCACATCAATAAATATATAATATATACTATGTATTAAATATATTATATAATATATATAATATATAATATTTCATATATATACTATATACTATATATAATATATAATATACTATACAAAATATATGTACTATATAGTATACAATTGTGTGCAAGTGAATTCTAACCTAGGAATGCAAAACAACAATGGGAAATGTAAGATAGAAAACACAAACAAAACACTCAAGACTGGCCTAGTTGAATCTAAACAAAAATACGAGAAATTAGAACCTTTTACCTTGTTTAGATTGATAAATTGGTTGGCCCTTTTGATTGCTTGATTTGTGTGCTCTTTGGTGGAAAAATAGCTTGAAACCTAGTGCAAAATGTAGCTAAGGTGATGATGGATGCAATGGAGGTTGTGGGTATTGTGAAAGATGCAAGATGAGAGCTCAAAGATGCTGCAACAATGGAGGATGCTTGGATGAGTGTATGCTTGCTAAGTGTGAATGATTGATTGCTAGAATGGATTTCAAAAGTGGATGGATGCAAATGAGGTCCATTCCACCATTTTTAGGGGAAGTGCCTCTAAATGAACAGATGGTCAAGATCAAGCCAAGATGGACAAGATCAAGGGCTGGGGTGAGTTGAGAACTCACAAGCCCTCACATATTGACATGTGGCAAGGGATATGGAAAGAGGAGATGATGTGGACATGACATGAAGGTACTACATAGCACCTTTGGGATTTGGACAAGATCACCTCATAAAGGAGGTCCTTGTCCACATGTGGGTAAGAGGACATGTAAGGAATTAAAAAATCCTCAAAAATCCTCATTGGGATGGGAGAAGGAATTTTAAATTCCTAGAAATGCATTGAGGAAATAAATGTGAATTAAAAATTCACATAGGGAAGGAGTTGCCTTCCCCAAAAGGAGAAAGCATTTAATGCAATTGAATTAGGACACAATCCATAAATGGCATGGGGATTAGGTTGACCTAATTAAGTGATTAAGGTTGTGCAAATGCATGATTAGATGAATTAATGATAGATTAGAGGCAAGTGGAGGATTATGGAGGATGTGACACTAATGATGATTAGGGGTGTGCACATCTTAATCACAGATTAATTAAATTAATCTGGATTAGAGAGGATCATGGAGGATATGACATGAGGAGAGAGAAAAGGGGATGAATTAAAAATAGATTTAATTCATTTGGGTTAAAATGACCAAATTAAATGCCGGTATTGGCATGGTGTAATGGTTTATAGGTGGCATTGTTGTTCTTGCCACCAAGGTTCAAACCCCGTTGGGGTGGTATTGTTGAATGGTTGTATCCGGTTCATAGCTCCGGTCAAAAGCATTTACCCCTTGAATAAAAAAAAAATGACCAAATTAAATAAATTGGGGGTATTTATTTAATTTAGAGAAGAAAGGGGGGCAAGGTATTAAATTGATTTATTAAATATCTTAGGGGACATTAGGCTACAGGGCAATATTAATCAAATAATAAATTATTTAATTAATGCGGATGAAGGATGCAAGATAGAGGAATACAAGGGGTGAATTTGACCATAAGGGGGTGGTCAAATTCAAGTGTCTACATCTTTCCCCTCTTGGAAATATTGTTAGAAGAATAGTGTTTCAAAGAAAAATAAAACATAGATGACTCGATGGAAGGAAAGAATGTTAGACAATGCCTCGGTATTGTAGAGAAGCGAGTGAAAAAGGGGCCCTAGGCGACTTCTCGATATGGAGAAATGGAGGGTACCACGCAATAGAGCATGAAAAACCATGAAGAATGGATTTTGAACAGAGCAAAACAGATAAACGGGGTGCAAATGGCAGCCCGCGGAAGAAAAGGGGTGAATGAATTAATAAAAGGTTAATTAAATGGTAAAAATTACCCAAAAATCAAAAGGCTAAATAGGTGCAAAAGGTGAAAATTATAAATAGTAAATTTGCAAAATTACTATTCACCTTATTATCATTTGCACACTTAGCGCTGACTAGACAAGAGAGAGAGAGAAAGAGTGACAAGGATGGCTGACGGGAGCAGTGACAAGGGATTCGTGGACAATGAGCTCATCCATCAAGGCAAGGAGGTGTGCCAATTTTACTACTATCAAGTAGTACTACACCAGGTAGGATTTTGATCTTGCTTTGTGATTTTGATTTGAAATTTTAAGCATATTTTGAATTTGGGATCGGGTAGATTAGGTATGTGGGTTCACCATGGATGGGCAGATTCGCTCGTCTAGCTAGAAAATTCGTCTGTCCAAGAGGGAAGGTGAGGAAAGGGGGGAGATCACACTCCATAGGGGCGGATGCGTTGGGGGAGGGGCAATTTCGAAATCGCCTCTCTGAGGAAAGAGGCAGGATTGCACAATGCAGGGGCAAATCTGAATTCGCCGAAACTAGGAAAAGGCAAAAGCAATTTTTCCAAAAGGGGAAATAGGAAGATTCGAATCAACCTTTCAGGGGAAAAGGCGAAGATGAATTCTCCATTTGAGAAGGAAAAGATGCATAGGTGAATACAAAATCAACCCTCAGGGAAAAAGGGCAAATGCGAATTCACCACCGAGGACAAGATGGGTGGATGCGCTCCTGGACAAGAGGGGCAGATTCGCCAGGAAATCAAGTGAATTCACTGGAGGATGACAAAGAGGTGAGTGCATTGGCTGGATAGATGAACACGTTGGGAAAGGGAAATGGGTGAATTTTACTTACATAGAGGCAAATTCGCCAAACCTAGGGCAGGGATGAAAAATGACAGGAAAGAAATGAAATGTGAGAAAAGTTGACGAATTGTTCTGCATGGGTGCCAAACTTTGACTCATTGAGGATGCGAGAGAGGCATTCAGTAGTGTTGGAGGTGACATGTGGGGTGATGAATGCCCATGACCATGGATCACTTGCACAAGCTGGATTGCTACACATGTTAGGGTATCCCAACATCCAAGCACATCGGGGACTACTGACAGTGCTTATGGAGAGATGGAGTTCAGAGACTTCAACCTTCCATCTCCTAATGGGGGAGATGATAGTGATGCTAGAGGATTTCTGGAGGATTCTGCGATTGCCCATCCAAGGGCACTTGATCAGCTGGGACCGCACCCGACCAATGGAGGAGAGCTTGCAGGCTGTGTTTGGACCTATGGAGCTGCCTATCCAGGGGAGGGAGCTAGATCTAGATGCTTTCTTGGGATTACATGTAGCAGCCTTACCATTTTACCTCTATGACTTGATTATTGGGATTTTGTTGCCAGATAGGAGTGGACACTTCTATAGCCTGAAGATTATTGAGGTTGTGAGACACGTTATAGAGAGGTGAGAGGGGGAGTTCAAATGGGGAGCATGCGTGCTAGCATAGCTATACTGGGACATGCATGTCATCTACTACAGACGAGCCTTGAGCATCACCCATATGACACTACTATAGGTGTGGGCATGGGAGCATATCAGCGTGGTGAGGTCAGATATTTTGATTGTTGGAGTGAGAGATGAGACACTACTGGTAGCATATTGGTGGGGGACAAAGTATGACTTCAGGCTTCATTACCAGTTAATGGGGGATTTGGAGGGATGGCGGTGGAGATTGGATGGGTTGAGATGATAGGATATCACATGGAGACCGTACATGGCACGATGCTTCCATGGATGGAGGGATGATGAAAGGAGGCATAGGGGTTATTTCTTCTTAGTTTTCTATCTAATTGGATAGGATTCGTTCATTGTGGAGCTACATAGATCGGACAGGGTCACGAGACAGTTTGGGATACAACAGGATATTCCTACGGGACCCAAAGGTTCTAGAGGATCACCAGGGAGTCGGCAACATTATGGGGAGAGCCGATTATGGTGGATTATGCATGATAGATGTGGGATACGATCTCACTGACAGGGTACCCATGGAGGGGAGGGTTAGAAAATGCAGGGACCACCGTACGGTACTCATGGGCATGGTGGGTAGAGGGGAGACTAGGGCAGATTATGATGGTGCATCCAATTGTGGGGGCCCTGGGGTACAAATCAGATGATGAGAGGAGGTTAGTCGGGTTACAAAGGAGGAGGAGGAGAGTAGGTCGACATAGGAGAGGGGGTGATGAAGATGCTGAGATGGAGGAGACGAGAGGAGAGGGGGAGGTGATGGAGGTGGATGCTCCAGAGATACATCCCTTGGTGATAGTGCCATATGTACCACCGCCACCCAAGGATCCTGCAATACTACTCATAGGAGCCCTGAATTGCGTGAGGATTACAAAGCATTGACTCTGAGAGTCTGAGGAAAACAAAGGCATGCTATAGATAGAGGTGGAAAAACTACAGAGGGAGGGAGACAGGGACTACAGGGCCCTAGCAGATGAGGCCTCATTAAGGGTATAGGAGACCCACACAAAGAGGGATGACCTTAGGAGACAGGTGGCAGAGATGTAGCAAGGACTGGAGGAGATGAGGAGGGAGAGAGATGAGCTGTGGGACAGGGTAGAGTGTGTCGAGGTGACTATGGGAGATGCAGGGGAGATGTTGGAGAGGGAAGAGGTAGTAGAGGCACAGGTACAGGCCCTATAGGGGGAGCGAGATGTGGTAGTACAGGATATTTTGTAGCTATAGGAACAGGTGGACTAGATGAGGCTATCCCAAGATGTATGGGAGCAAGAAAGTAGATATATAATGGGGTTGCTGGATAGATATCAGATTGAGAGAGATTTGGTGAGAGGACAGGCGGCGGAGGTGGCAGATGCCAGGACAGAGGTGGCTTACTACATGCTTGCATATTAGTAGGTCATCCCAGATGCAACACGAAGGGTCCCACCATACGTTAGAGCAGTGCCACAAATGCCATCCCACTCAAGAGAGACACACACGGGTATATAGCAACTATCATGAGAAACCACCCCCCTGAGGCAAAGGATCAGTGGTAGATTCCTTGCAGAGATCAGATGGAGCCAACACATGGTAGACAGGAGAGGGGATACAAGACACAAGTTTTTGACAATTGCAGAGTGGATGAGCAGCATACAGAGACAAAGACCATAGACTCCTTAGTACATATTATATATTATTTCATTCATTGATTGGTTCATTCTTTATTCTTTATTCTTTATTCATCTAGGAGATGTAATCTTTGTACTAGATTAGAGCTTTGTACCTATATGTTATTTGATGGGTTTCAGTGGAGATGATGGACTTGTTATGTTATGTTTTTATGGACTCATTATGGACTCTTATGGTTTTTATTATGGATTATGATGGACATATGATGGAAATTATGTGTTTTGATATTTATATGATATGCAATGGGAATTTTTGACACTACATGGTTATTATGTGATGGATGTTTATTATGCTCATGTGTATGGTGATGGTGATCATGATGTATGTATGTGACTATGATGATTTATGTGTATGTTTATGTGGATGGTATGGCTTAAATGCATTATGTCTAACACTTTGTGATGCAAGATGTGATGGATGATTTATGATATGGATATGGTACTAATGGTTTGTGATGCAGGTGGTGATGTATATGTGTATATGTGGAAAACTTATGCTTGTAATGGACATGTTTAGAAATCCTTGTGATTATGATATGAAAATGTAATGGGATGCAATAAATGAAAATGTGATGTATGTATATGTGATGGTGTGATGGATGAATGTGATGTAATGCAATGCATGCAATGATATAAACTAATATGTTTAGAATAGTAACTCTAATCAACCTAAAATGATAATGCAATGAAATGATAATGGAATGGAATGAACTTAAGATGCTTAGAATAACCAAACCAAATTAATCTAGACAACTTAAAATGAATATGATAATGATAATGCAATGAGATGAAATGATTTGAAATGAACTTAAGATGCTTGGAATAACCAATCTAGATTAATCTAAAAAACTTAAAATGAACATGATAATGATAATGCAATGAGATGAAACTAAGTGAACAAGGATAAGTGTGACAATGCATCACATATCGAGATGAATAAGGATGGGTGTGATACTGCACCTGTCAAAGACCATAGGAATCCTGAGAAGAAGGAGAAGATGAAAGATGGGCATTTGCACAACTGAAATCACCAACCATAGGCTAGGAAAAGAATGGACAGGGAAAAATGCAATGCAACGGAATGATAAGTGAAATGCAATCCTAACGTTATTTTTCCATTTTAGGAGCACTGATTTTTGATATAACATAAGACACGATGTGCTAGGGTATGAGGAACCAAGGAATATTAGTGTCAAATGTATAATACAAACACAACAAACAAGAAGGTTGTCCCAACACCCCAAAGCCACAAGAGCTTTGGTTAAGCCAGGTATTGGGATAACCCAAGCACAAAGGATGCCCCAGCGTAATACAAGACCACAAGGATCTTGGTGGGTACTACGTGGAACAACCAAGAAGATAGAAACAAACAAAAGATCAAGATATGCCCCTATGTTTACCAATCAAAGCGAACCATGATATGATGGAATGTGGCGACCATGAAAAGGTATAATAGGAAGCTCAAATGATAAACAAAATTCAAAATCAT
Source organism: Sequoia sempervirens (assembly GCA_007258455.2). Taxonomy (NCBI): domain Eukaryota; kingdom Viridiplantae; phylum Streptophyta; class Pinopsida; order Cupressales; family Cupressaceae; genus Sequoia; species Sequoia sempervirens. The sequence continues at coordinate 88,715 of VDFB02322188.1, forward strand.
CAAAAGATCACAATAAATTTCAAATGTCCTTTGCCATAAGATCAAAAGGTGGATGGGATTGATGCAGTCTGATGAGGAAGGATACATCTTGTTAAGACCAAAGAGGGAGGATAAATTAGGTGATCGACATGACACAGGCTACTCGAAACTGATTGGACCTCAATATACTAACAAATTTTGCTTGTTAGGAACCATCTAGGTAGGGACATACATGACGACATGACTTGACAATGAGACACACCCTAAAGACCTAGGGGCTCAGGGGTTGATCAAAGATTAGCCTTGTCTACGTGAAAGTGTAAAGCCCTCGTAGTTCGATAAAAGATTGATGATTGACCATGGATAAAAGAGGAAAGAGGACAATGGAGATCTTGATGGAGGACAAAGACTAGACTAACAAATGCCCTGGGGGCTAATCAAATGATCGACCTTGCCTACGTGAAAGCGTAGGGGCAACATAGTTTGACAAAAGGACAAAAGATAAGATGAGACCTAATGATGACCGACACAATGAAGGACCCTAAATGAGGACACGGGACTGACAAGCAACACCGACACACAAGAAAAAAAAGCTTAGATTTGGGACAAAATCTCAGGATTGCGGATAGCCGATTTGAATCGTCCAATGCTCGACCAAAATATACCAAGCGACAGATAAGCGAACATGGATGAAAGGATTGGATTGATAGGATGTGAGGATAAGATATGAGGATAGTGTGGATGGAAGCATAAAGTAACTAGGACACAAGGTAGATAATGATTAAGCCCTCTATGAATGGCACTTGTTGCCAAGTTTTCACCAAATGTACTTATCCAAGGTGCCACCAAGGGTGGTTTTCACCATAGGACAAATTATTTCTCTTTACTATTTTTGGATTTTTTTTTACTTTTTTTATTTATTTTTTTGTATTTTTGATGATTTTCTACTTTTTTTGGTATTTTTCAGGATAGGATAACCCAACTAACTTAGGTGTAAAATCTCTTCAAGTGCATGATGTTTATAGGCTCCTCCAAGGGCTCCCCCTCAGGTGTAGCAAGCCTATATGCCCGATAACCATATTTAGCTATGACAACATAAGGACCCTGCCAATTTGCCTCAAACTTTCCTTTCTTGTCTCAATCTTGTTGGGTGCGTTGATTCTCCTTAAGGACTAGATCACGAACATTGAATTGATGTGGATGAAATTTATTGTTGTAGCTTCTCCTAAGATGATTTTGGTATGCCTGTAGATGGTTGTAGGCCTTGATGCACTTTTCATCCAAGAGTTCAAGCTGACTTAAGCATGTAGGCTGAGTATCTTCATCACTGATGAGATTCTTCAGAGAGATTCAAAGTGATGGGATCTCGACTTTGATCAGAAAGATTGTGTCAACACCATATACAAGAGAGTATGGGGTGGCGCCAGTGGGAATGTTGATGGACGTACAGTAGGCCCAAAGGGTGGGATGAAGATGGAGGTTCCAATCTCGACCTATATTATTGACCACCTTTTTAAGGATTTTGATGAGGGTCGTGTTGGTTGCATTAGCTTGACCATTACCTTGTGGGTAATAGGGTGTAGACCAATGATGTTGGATATGATATGTCTGACAAAGGTGTTTCATAAACTAATTTTTGAAGGGATTTCCATTATCGGTGATGATGGTGGAAGGGATTCCATATCTACAGAGAATATGGAAGAGGATAAATTTGGATATTTGAATACCTGTGATTTGGGAGAGTGGAATTGTTTCCACCCACTTGGTAAATTATTCAGTGGTTATGATGATGAATGTATGGCCATTGGAGGATGGGGGGTAAATATTGTCAATCAAGTCAAAACCCCATTGAGAAAAAGGCCACAGTGCTATGATGGGCTACAAGTCTTGTGCAGGAGCATGGATTAAATCTGCATGTTGTTGGCAAGGTAGGCATTTCTTCATGAACTCACAAGAGTCATGCTCCATGGTAGGCCAATAATAACCAGCTCTAAGAATCAATTTTGCTAAGGCCATGCCATTAGAATGGGCCCCATAGACACCACTATGTACCTTGTTTAATACAACATGAGATTCTGATTCATTGAGACATCGAAGAAGTGTGCCATCATACCCTTGACGATAAAGTGTATCTCCTACAATGGTATAGTGGGAAGTACTTTGGATAAAGGATTTGTGTTGATTTCGAGTAAGGTCAGGTGGTAAGATATTATCATGGAGGTAGGTGTAAATGTCATGGTACTAGGGTGATTTGGGACCTACGATATCACACACCATCTTGCTATCAGGGACATCATATGCTAGGATTAGGAGTTGTTCAACGAGGAACTCACAGTCCGTTTGATATTTGGGCATGTCGATGAGGGAACCAATCGTATCCATTTCATTTGTTGCTTTGTTCTAGACTTTGGGAATCTACTCAAATTAAATGAAGGTGAAATACTTCTTGATGTCATCCACCATGTTTTTATAGGGTAACAACTTGTCATACTTTGTCTGAAACTCATCGTTGACCTATTTGATAATCAGTTGGGAATCACCAAAGACTCATAGATGGGTTATATTCCATTGGATGGTGATTCTAAGACTAGTGATGAGAGCTTCATACTCTGCTATATTTTTGGTGCATGGAAATGCTAATCTTAATGACTTGGGGATGTAGTCACCTTGAGGAGTGACAGATAATACACCTGCACCAGCTCCATTGTGTGTATATGACCCATCAAAATAAAGCGTCCATGTATCTATTTTTGCAACTGTAAAGACATCTTCATTAGGAAACTCAACTACTAATGGATATGCATCAACCAGAGGAGCGTCGACCAATTGATCTGCTATTATTTGTCCCTTGATTTCCTTATGGTCCACGTACTCTATGTCAAATTCACTTAGAAACATGACCCAACTGGCCATGCAGCTAGTTAAAGAAGTCTTGGATAACAGATACTTAAGTGGATCCACTTTTGATATTAGCTTGATGGGATGACCGGGCATGTAGTGATGAAAATTTTGTGAACTGAAGACCATTGCCAGGTAAGATTTTTCCATCAGAGAGTAGTTGAGTTCATAACCCACCAATGTTCGGTTGATGTAGTAGATTGCACACTCTTTAGAAGACTCATCATGTTGTGCTAATAATGCCCCCAGTGCAACTGATGTAGCTGAGATATACAACAAAAGTGGTTTTCTTGGAATAGAAGGTATTAAGATGGGTGGATGAGCTAAGTACTCTTTAATATTTTCAAAGCCTTGCTGAGATTCTAGATCCCACTTGAAGGTGGTATCTTTGTGCAGGAGATGTGTGAATGATTGACACTTGTTAGCGAGCTAGGCTATAAAACGCCTGATGGACTATAGTTTCCCTTGAATGCTTCTTAATTGCTTGAGATTATGTGGTAGGGGCATTTCCATTATGGCCTTAACCTTTGCTAGATCTACCTTGATACCCCTTCTGAAGACTATGAATCCCAATAGCTTTCCAGATATGACACCGAACACACATTTCTTTGGATTTAGATGTAGCTTGTAGTGCTTTAACCACTCAAAGATTTTCTTTAAGATCATAGGATGCTCTTCTCTGGTCTTGGAATTCCCTACCAAATAATCAACATAACCTTCCATTATCATATGGATGAGGTCATGGAAGATAACAATCATAACATGCTCATAGGTTGCCCCTGCATTTTTGAGATTGAAGGGCATGCCATTATAGTAGAAGTTGCCCCAAGGGGTAGTGAAGGTAGTTTTATATTCATCTTCTAGTGTGATTTTGATTTGATTATAGCCTAAAAATCCATCCATGAGGGATAGAATTTCATGCCCTGATGTAAGATCCACTAGAATGTCAATGTTTGGAAGCGAGAAGTCATCCTTTGGACAAGCTTTATTGAGATCCTAAAAATCTATACAGATTCAAATGTTTCCATTTGGATTGTCCACGGGCACTATGTTAGATATCCAGTCGGAATAGTCAATAGGTCTTATGAACCCAACCTCTAATAGTTTCTCCAATTCTTTCTTGATGAGCAAGGCCACTTAGGGCTGCATCTTTCGTAGTTTCTATTTAACGGGTTTGGCATCTGGGTGAACATCCAAATGGTGCACGACCAAGGCGAGATCTAATCTTGGCATGTCTAAATAGGTCCATGCAAAGTTAATGATTCCTTATTTTAACGAGTTGACAATGATAGACTTATCTTCCTCTGACAGTGATTTGGCTATGTAAGTGATCTTAGGGTCTTCTTCTATTCCCAAATCGACTTCTTGCATCTCTTCAATCAAGTTGGAAGACCGTTCGGACAATTGAGTTCCAACAAGGGGAAGATGAACATCCCCATCCTCCAACACCTCATCGAGGTTTTCATTGTTGGATACACCCTTTATTTTGACTATTGATGAGTCAGGAAGTTCCTCAAAGAGGTTTTCACCATATAACCCTTTTTTTTATTTTGTTTCTTTTTACTTTTGCAGTTACGGTGTTCATTTTCCCCTAATCCCATGAGATGCATGTAAGTGTCCACTGAAGGAAAGGTATCGATAGGTGCACTTCCTCGTAAGTCCCAATCAATGAGGTCGGGATAGCGAAGGGAAAGGCTAATGGTAAAGATAGACAAGCAGTCAAATAGGGAAGGGAGATCAACGTCATTGTATGCAAGTATGATGGCCTCTTCTTCCGATATGTCGTTAAGGAAATCATTATCTGCATTGACATTATTAGAGGTACCAGTTGATGGTGCAGGACCTTTTTCTTCTTGTCATAGTCTAAGCCCAAATGTCTAGGTCGCACAGGCATGTCAACAGGCTATAATCTTCCTTGTTTTTCTACGCCCAGGCCTCCCCCCTAATAATTGTATTTTTCAGCTAACTTGGATGCACGAGGATAAGTTTCTTGGAAATACTCAATAAGAGGGGGAAAAGGCTCAGGTTCTTCTCTGTATATCCACTAACTGATATCATCATATGATTGATCTTGTTGTGTTCCAGGGGATTGAAAAGTGTTAGACCCCATGTTCTTAAAATTGAGTGTTATTGTCTTCTCTTCTTCCTTTGGTGTACATTGAGAAGTTTTGCCATAGGTACGAGGAGATGGAGGCATGGTTGCCACATTTAAAGACATACACATCTCGTATTCACCACAAACCTTATCTATGATCTTGATCTTGGTGATGGTGGATTTAGATATGGTGGATGGAATGGATGGTGTGGTGGATGATGGATTGGAAGATGATGCCTGAGGTGCCCCCACTTAAACTCTTGGACAATAGTGGGAGTGGGGGAAGGAAGCTTCTAAAGCACGACAATATTCAAAGGGTTGCGGATCAACATGTATGGTTACTTCCATCCCATTGAATGGGAATTTCAGGCATTGATGGTAAGTGGACAGAATAGCCTGCATGGCATGGATCCATGGGTGGCCAAGGAGAAGATTGTATGGAAGGTCTAGATCAAGGACACAACATGTGATGTGCTGTATAACAGGGCCAACTTGAATAGGAAGACAAATGATTCCTTTAGAGTCTCCTTCTGAGTTATCATAGGATTTGATGGTGATAGTCTGATTATTTAAGTCAACATGGGTATACCCTACCTATTTTATGAACTTTAACATACAAAGGTTGAGGGAAGAGCCATTATCTACCATGACCTTTTTTTAATTTATTCAATGGGATACAAGGACCTTGATGTGAAGGGGAAAATTGTGGTTTGAATCGATGGATGGCATATCATTTTGACTAAAGCCTAGTTGATATGTGGATGACAGATGTCCTACTAAGGCTTGAAATTGAGTAGGATCTATATCATTAGGTACGTGTGTGTCTTGAAGAGCTTTGGTGAGGATTTCTTGATGGACAAGGGAAGACTTAAGCAAATCCAAGATGGATATTTGAGCGGGAGTCTTTCTAAGATGATCAAGAATATTATATTGGGAGCTCACAGGAGCTGGTTGGGATGATGTGGAATGCCCAGGAATGAAGATGCAGGTGCAATGGATTGTAACAACACATTGCGGGTCTTTTTCTTTAACACAAATCATGGATACACAGGGCTCTACCTGGCTAATTCACATAACTATGACATCATAGTTATAGGGTACATTATTATAGATGATATTATTCATGTTGTTATTTTGATTGTTATTGTTGCTGGACCCGGGATTAGCATTGGACATACTGGCACCTTGATTGTGCTTTGGTAAAGCATTCTGATATATTTGCAGTTGGGCATTGGATGATGTCACCTAATTAACATCCACTACTATATCTCCTCAATCTATGAGATCTTGGATATACGTTTTAAGTCCCTAATACTTGTTAGTGGAATGACCCTAAATTTTGTGAAAATCATAGTATTTGTTTTCCCTATACCAAGCGAGCTTAGGTTTGGACTCATCGAAGGGCTTAGTCATAGGATAAGTGACTGGATAGCTTGCTTGAAGGAGCCTATTGAAAACATAACTTAAGGATTCTCCCAAAGGTGTGAATGAGCATTTATTGTTCCCTTGACTCTGTTGATTGGACTGTTGGGGAGGATGTGGTGCCCCCTATGGTACTGATATGATGTTATATACTAATGGTTGATTGAGGACATATTGCGACCTTTGTGAGGCGTTGGCTACTTGGACATGCTTGGTATCAGTGACACCATCATTGAAATCATTCTTATTTTTATTCCAATAGCGAGATTTATCTCCAGATGACTTATCCTTGTCTGGATTATAAATTTTGACTTGTCCCTTAGCAATGAGTGCTCTCTCAATGATAGTACCTTTTTCTATGACCTCTAAAAAGGTTGTGACATAATGAAGGTTGAGATTATGTGCCATATTCGGATGGGAATTTGCAACGAAAATGGTCACCATGTCCTTCTCACTGAGATGGAATTTCAGATGACTAGCCAAGGCACGCCACCTCTGTAGGTCGCTTGCAAAGGTTTCTCCCTCACATTGTTTTTCTTTCAGAAGATCTAAGGTATCGATGTCCTTCTCCAAGTTGAAGGAGAAGTGTGCAACAAATTTCTCTAAAAGACCCATAAACAAATCTAGAGCTACCCTCATGAGACTCCTAGGGAACAGTCTCAAGAGATAATTGTCATTGTGTAGGACTTCTTGACAATGCGTGTAGAATTCTTGGAGATGGTTCTTTGGATCCTTGGTTCCTTTGTTTTTTTCAAACTTTGGCATTTCAAAATGCTTAGGAAAAGGAACAAGCAAAATCGAAGGATCAAACGAATAGGGGCAAATATCTTCAAATTTAAAATATTTTTTGGATGTCCCTGCTTGTAAGTCTTTTAACACAACTTTTATCTCTTCTCACTCCTTATTGACAGGTGCGGATGACGAAGGATTGGTCAGATTGGATTGATTATAAGGAGCATATTGCTGATATGATGTGGATGGAGTCGCGATGGTTTGATCATATGATGGCAAAGGCAGATAAGAAGGGGTTTGCTGATATTGATTAGGCTGCATGGATTGGGGATTGGCATAAGATTGTTGATAAGATGGCAGGGCTTGATAGTACGAAGAAGAGGCACCTTGTTGATATGATGGTGGTGCTTGGTAATAGGAGGTGGAGACACCCTACTGATGTGATGGTTGTTGTTGGGAGTAGTACAGATTTGATTGATAATTATAAGCAGCAGCAAGTTGTTGGGAAGCATATGGAGGCTGTTGCAGATTGGATTGTTGGTAATAAGGATTTTGTTGCAATTGTTGAGGATTTATGTAGTTGAGGATTTATGTAAGATGACTGCTGTTGGGATTGTTGGGGGTTGTGATGAGGGTAATCGGGATTAGGATTGGATGAGGTGGCATACGTGGTATACGTGCTTTGTGGGTGATACAAGTATTGAGCAGTAGGGTTGCCTAATGTTTGTTGGAAGGATTGATGTGTTTGTGTCAACATTTGTGTAAGATGAGGTGGTTGTTGGTAGGATGGTGGCTACTAATAAAGAGGCTAAGATGGGATTTGTGGTTGCTAAGGGACTTGCAATTGATGAGGAGGAAACTAATAAGATGATGTTGGCTGGTGAGTGGACATTTGCAGTTGTTGAGGAGCTTGTGATGGGATACCTTGCGATTGGTGTGGAGGTTGTTGTTGATGTTGTGAAGTAACATGTGCTTGATGTGGGGGTTGTGAAGGAATTGACGTATGCTATAGAGGTTGAGATGGAATGATGGCATGTTGTAGAGGCTAGGATGGAGGTTGTTGTGATGTTTTCTAGTGAGATGGTTGCGATGGCGGTGCCTACTGTGAGTTACCCTAAGGTTGATGCAAGGATGGGATATTACCTTAAGGCGGTTGTTGAGATGTGAATGGAGGTGGCGGTAAATTAGATGCAGGTGTAGATCCATGAGGTGGAGGTGGCATAGAGAAAGGATTTCCCCCTATATTTCTTGGTAGTGGACCCGGTTGGTTGGGCAAAAGAGGTGGTGCAGACGGTATGGGGGTTGAGCTTTGTTGGATGTTCATGCTTGGTAGATTGGGAAGACCCTGTGGCATACCAAGACCAAGAGGATTGTTGGGATCGAGGCCTTGGTAAATGTTTTGATCAGGTGCTCCCATAACCGAAATTGGAACCTGAGGAGGTGGTACAGGGGGTATGACTTGATAAAGCACAACATTTCCAAATCCAGGTTGATACCAACCCTCTTGTGGGAAACCCTTAGGGATGTATGAATTACCTAGATTATTCTGTGAATTTTCAGGGTCTTGTGACACCAGGGGCACAAAGAGGTGTAATGTTGACATACTTCGATAAGTTGAACCCTGATAGTGGCTTAATACCCTTTAGGAGCAATGTGGCGAGGATCTTATCCCCACACTCATTATGGAGATGATCTATCATTTGGACATTAACGAGATTGTTAAGATATTCATCCACTGTGACCTTAGGTTGGTTGACCATGCTCTCGTTAGCAAGAGGCAACATAGTGTGGATTTCAGTATTGGATTGCAATGAACCACCATTGGTGGGATCTCGAGGAATGTGAGGCTGAGTACCTTGGGCCTGTTATTCTTCCACGAGTTTCTTTGCTTGTGATCGGGTGGTAACGGGCATGAAAATGTAAAACTATTAGGTGGACTAAGATGATGCTAAGCTTTAGGATGCAGCTAAATGAATGACCTAGGTGATGACTAAAGGATTGATTGGATAATTGATGGGATTGGATTGGATTAGATTGATTGACAAGATTAGACAATTGATTAAATTGGATGATTGATTGGATTGGATGACGAGATCGACTCTTAACCAGGTTCAAAGGTTTAGCTAGATGACATAAGATGTTGATGATCAAATTAGATGATGAAAAGGATGATTACGACACCGAATCTACCTCAAGATGGAAGTAGATTAATTGGGTCGTGGATGATTACTGACTTAGGATGGATAACAATCCTAAGTAAGTGCGAGGGATGACGATCAAGATTAGACACCTAAGCCAACTTGGATAGAAACCTTTGAAACAAAGTCTAGGGGATTGGGACTGATGAACCGATGATGAATATGCAATCTAGGGATGTTCTAAGGTGCACCTATATGAATTGATTGAAAAATGGATGACTTTTGGAAAATGCAGATGGACTAAAATGATGATTACAAGTGGACGAAGGATGATAAAAAAATTTTGATCACGACAACGAACTTGGAAAACAACAAGCTTTCAATGGCCCAAAGGATTAACTCTCGAGAGTTTTGTATGGGAAACACATACGCCTTTGTGTTTGAAAAATTCACCCCTCCAGGTGACAAGTTATCCTATCCAAAAGACCATGGATTCGCCTCTATGTCGGACAAATTCACCTATTCTATGACATTATATCGCCCTTCTAAGATGCAGGATTGCTTAAGTCTTAGGGTGTCCAAAGGAAATAGGCATAAATAAGACACAAAATCACCTATCTGGGATGCAAGATCACCTCTCTAAGACGCAGGATCGCCCAAGTCTTAAGGGGGACAAAAGAGACAGGCAGACACGATGGACAAAATTGCCTATCTAGAAAGCAGGATTGCCTCTATCTTGGGTTGTACGTACACAAGTAAAATTGCCTATCAGGGGATAACAAGTTCACCTCTTTCCTCAGCTGTACAGACAAGGAATGGAGACGCCTATAACGAGAACACCTATTAGACAAATGGATTCTCCTATGACCTAAATTGTACAGACGAGAATGGCATAGACGGACATAGATTCACCCCTGTGGACAACAAGTTAGCCTATTCTAAAGAATGTACAAATAGGGGAGACTCGAATAAAACATGGGATTGCCCTTGTGGACAGCAGGTTTGCCTACGAAATAAACAAGATCATCTATTCTAGGGGAAAACGAGCGGATTCAAATGGTATGGATTGGACACAAAATCGCCTATGGGATGGGAAAAATTGCCTATTCAGAGAACAGGCAGATGTAGGGTCACCTAATGAAGGGATCCATAGGAAAATTCACCCATGACAAGGACGAACTCACCTAAAGGATGACCTAGACCAGACTCAGAAATGGAATTGCCCCTTTACAGGGTAGGATTACCTGTCCATAATGCAAATTTGCCTCTGTGGGAAGCAAATTCACCACTAAGGGCATGGGAAAACTGTGGCAAAGGACAAAAAACATGGAAAATAATAGACATAAAAGCTGAACTGACAATAAGCACTGTTATTGCACAAAGAAGACATGCCAGGTAGCACAATCCTAGAATTAGTATTAAAGGTTTACAAACTTGATGTAGGCCCACCACCTTGGGTGAACAACCCAAGGTTAATACTTCGTAATACCAGGATGGTTCTCTGGATCACCCTTTTTCGTGAAGGCGTATAGCTAGCGATTCAATGGCACAAGGTCATCAACAGACACCACAGGCTCACCTTCACACTCTCTCTTGGAGACTATCATAGTCCACCACGAGGATTTCTATCTCAACCCAAGGGAGTACATGGTGAGTAACTTCAGGGTACAGTGCACATCCCTTACACTACACCAAGTTGTGGCTAAAACATGGGCCTCTATCTAGGCTATACAGGCTATCTCACGTTTCCTCGATATACGCTAGGTACGTGAGGCACAACTGTGAACACCAGCCCACCACAAGTGTGGATTGGGAGCCCCAGTGAGGTATTGGAAACTTGGACCAACCCTGCACATCTTATCTAGGTATCACCCTAGCTTTGATGCTTCACTAAACACGATGTGACTAGATTGGGGTACAACTTTAGTTCTCCCCCCTTTATATACCCCACCGGTAACACGTGGTTGGGATCGTACCTCGGGTGATGAAATCCCTGGAAAGTCTCGCTAAGGGAAGGAAATACTAGATGCTTCAGTTGGTCCCTAGGCTCGCATGTAGCGCAAGGGGAGGGCTTAGACACACTAGAACTTCCTGGGTAGATTGGATTGGATTGGAACAAGTTGTGATTTCTCGTCACCCAAGATCATCAAAAGGTGCAAGGGGAGTGGATACGTCAACAACTTTCTCCCAAGCACAACAAACAAAGTTAATTGACCCTTTCATTAAACTACATGTGCCTAGATTAGTGTGAAAAACAATAGACAAAGCTAACTAATGGGTCTTTGATTGATCATCTTGCAGAAAATAGATTAGTAGTTCTAACCATCGATCTTTGTCAAATGTGGGACAATGTTGCGCAAATCGTTAGTAAAATACCACAATCACCAACGAATGAGTTAGTTGGTCAGTACTCGAAAATGAAATAAAATTTTAGCTCAAATTAAAAAAATTAAGATTCAGGATAATTATCAATTCACCTCTGTGTGAGGCAAGTTTTCTCATGTCTGGGAGTTAAGCTCGCCTGTTTGGGAGGATGGGCAAAGTCACACTCACCTATTCAAGTGGATGGGCGTATTTGATTCAACTCTTATAACTACTTCAAACTCACCTATGTAATCAACAATGTCGCCTATTCCTAGTGGTCCTCCATGTACCCACCTCTATGTCAAAATGACCTCGCCTATAGCTTCAAGCCCGTCCTTTTCTCAAAAGGGTGGGATTGTGCTTGCCTGTGTTTGATGCAAGTCCACCTCTGTAACTAGAAAATTCACCCCTTGGGGGTGGATTCACTCCTGTGTGTAAAATCCAAACCTGCAAAATTTAAAACAACAACAAATAGTAAAGCAGACCCATGACGTGGGTCCCACCAGGCATGCTAGAAATGTGTGCAAGTGAATTCTAACCTAGGAATGAAAAACAATGAGAAATGTAAGATAGAAAACACAAACAAAACAATCAAGATTGGCCTAGTTGAATCTAAACAAAAACACAAGAAATTGGAACCTTTTACCTTGTTTAGATTGATAAATTGGTTGGCTCTTTTGATTGCTTGATTTGTGTGCTCTTTGGTGGAAAAATAGCTTGAAACCTAGTGAAAAATGTAGCTAAGGTGATTATGGATGCAATGGAGGTTGTGGTTATTGTGAAAGATGCAATATGAGAGCTCAAAGATGCTGCAACAATGGAGGATTCTTGGATGAGTGTATGCTTGCTAAGTGTGAATGATTGATTGCTAGAATGGATTGCAAAAGTGGATGGATGCAAATGAGGGCCATTCCACCATTTTTAGGGGAAGTGCCTCTAAATGAATGGATGGTCAAGATCAAGCCAAGATGGACAAGATCAAGGGCTAGGGTGGGTTGAGAACTCACAAGCCCTCACATCTTGACATGTGGCAGGGATTATGGAAAGAGGAGATGATGTGGACATGACATGGAGGTACTACATAGTACTTTGGGATTTGGACAAGATCTTCTCATAAAGGAGGTCCTTGTCCACATGTGGGTGAGAGGACATGTGAGGAATTAAAAATTCCTCAAAAATTCTCATTGGGATGGGAGAAGGAATTTTAAATTCCAAGAAATGCATTAAGGAAATAAATGTGAATTAAAAATTCACATAGGGAAGGGGTTGCCTTCTCCAAAAGGAGAAAGAATTTAATACAGTTGACTTAGGACACATGCCATAAATGGCACGGGGATTAGGTTGACCTAATTAAGTGATTAAGGTTGTGCAAATGCATGATTAGATGAATTAATGACAAATTAGAGGCAAGTGGAGGATTATGGAGGATGTGACACTAATGATGATTAGGGGTGGGCACATCCTAATTATGGATTAATTAAATTAATCTGGATTAGAGAGGATCATGGAGGATGTGACACGAGGAGAGAGAAAATGGATGAATTAAAAATAGATTTAATTCATTTGGGTTAAAATGACCAAATTAAATAAATTGGGGGTATTTATTTGATTTAGAGAAAGGGGGTAAGGTATTAAATTGATTTATTAAATATCTTAGGGAACATTAGGCTGCAGGACAATATTAATCAAATAATAAATTATTTAATTAATGCGGATGAGAGGTGTGAGACAGAGGAATACAAGGGGTGAATTTGACCATATGGGGGTGGTCAAATTCAGGTGTTGACAACAATATAATATAGTAATATTTAATATAATAATATAATATATAATATATATAATACATAATATTATATATTATAAACATATGTATTATAAATACATAATACATATAGGTCGATCATGTGCGAAGGCAGTCCAGGCACGAAGGCCTGCTGTGACTCTGGAGGGTTGAAATATGGCACAGGTGCGATCAAGAGGAAGCTACGAACGAGATCCGCTACCAAAACAAAGGCTTTTGGCAAGGAAAATCATGGCGGGGGTTCACGAGATGTGTGTCGTGAGGAAGGAGTTCCTGAGAGAAATCGTTATGCGCTTAGATCTGGGTCAACTTTGGTGCCTCAGGATCTTCCTTCTTCTTCCTCTCTAATGCTCGTCTTCGACCCTTTATGCTCGACTCAGGATGCGGTGCCTCCTATTGGTTCTGCACTTGCCAATTTGGTTTCTGAAACCCTAGTGGAATGTAAAAATAGTTCCAATCCGTTTCATGTGTGTGGCCCTTTTTGTCTTGAGCAGATCCAATAGGCAAAGTCGAACCCTACTCCTCTTGTCTTGAAGATGGATTCTCCTTTTGTGCCTGCTTCACATTGCAATGTTGTTTCTTTTGGGGACACAAAGGTTATCCTTTCTGAGGAGGTGCAAGATTTCTTTATTTCTGATGAGCAAATTCACATGATTGAGGCTAAGATTGGTTGTCGTTCTTTGATCATGAGATTCCTGAGGAGACACCCTTCTATTGAGTCACTTCTAGAATGGGCCAAATCCACTTGGAATAATCTTTCCACTTCGGTTATTAACTCCTTTGATTTTGGATTTTTTCTTCTCTTTCAATTTTGTTGATGATTGCAATTTTGTGTTTCAAAATGGACCTTGGTTTTTTGAGCAGTCGGGTCTCTTTATTACTCCAAGGACCCCTTTTTTTGACCCTTCCACAATGAAGATCACAAATGATCATATTTGGATCATGTTGTACAATCTACCTTTGGTCTTATGGAATGAGGATCTCATCAGTGAATTGATCAGTCAACTGGGCTCCTTTGTCAAGATGGATTTGGCTTCGTTTTCTCCAGATCGTAGATATATTAGGGTGTGTGCAATGCTTGAATTGTCCAAACCAATTTTCCATTCTATTTGAATTCAATCTTCATTTGGATCTTGGACTCAATACTTAAACTATGAAGGGCTTCCATTCAGATGCTTTCGTTGTAATAAGTTGGGGCACAAAATTGAGTCTTGTTCTCTTGCATGTGCTTCTGGGTCCAGGTATGTTAATCTAAAGAGATGGGTCAATAAGCAAGGCTCTCCAGACGCTGATTTCATTTGGAGAAACCATGGCAAGTTCTTGGATCCTCCCCCTTTTGCAAGGTTCCACCCCGTTCTGCCTTCGGAGCCTGATAGGCCATCAGAGCCAGCCTCGCCCCCAATTTCTCCCACCCTTAATAAATTTTTTGAAGTTCTTGTTGTGGCAGATGAGGATGGTTTTGAGTCTGATGGAACCTTCCCTTTTATGGAAGATTTAGGTGATATGTACCTTCACTCTTATGATAAGGATTTTGTGGTGGCTCCTCCCCCGATGCTTAGGATTTCTCAGACTGTTAGTAGCAAATTAAAACTAGATTACAGCGAGAAGAGGAAAAAAGGGAGGAAGTTAGAAGCAAAAAAACTTTGCATAGAAGGAAAAGATGTAGTTGAGGAGGGTTCTCAGTGGACTATGGAGGCTCTTCTCTCTTGGAAAAATCATTAGAGTACACTTTGATTTTAGCCTTTTGGCTTTGTTATTTTTTTGCTAGGGTTGTTGACTTTTGCAGTTTGTTTGTCCCATTTTCCCTCCCTTTGGTAGTTTCTTTAGGTTTTTATTGATGCAATTCTCTTCTTCCTTCTTTCTATTGCTTCTTGGTTTCCTGCATGGCAGGCTTGGTGTAACACTTTTTATTATGTTTTAATGAAGGGTGTGGGCTCGAATCCCACAATGTAAGTATAAAAAATAAATACATAATACATATTATATAATACTATGTATTATAAATAATATAAGTAAATATAAGTAACATATATTTGTTTAATAACGAATATCCATTTAGTAATGGATATTGGCTCAGGATTTGGTTTGGGATTGCCTGACCTAGAAAGTCAACCCAAAAAGCGTGTTTTTGAAAATTTATTTAGTTTTCAGAGGTTCGCCCTTGTGGCTGATGACTTTTTTTTTACCTGAATTTCATCAAACGAAAAGGGTTTATAGAAAAAATTGTCAGCTTTCCACCAATATAGCTTTTGCCTTATTTTGAATTTAATAAATAATTATTATTGATTTTCTACCTACATTACATCTAAAGTCCCGATTGACAGGTTGATTGAAAAACTTGTATAACTTTCAAACTACTTAACATTTTTCAAATCTACAAGATGCACCACATTCTATGCTTCACATACTATAGGATAAAAAAAATGAATTTCA
Organism: Sequoia sempervirens; assembly: GCA_007258455.2. NCBI lineage: Eukaryota > Viridiplantae > Streptophyta > Pinopsida > Cupressales > Cupressaceae > Sequoia > Sequoia sempervirens. Next base: position 104,577 of record VDFB02322188.1, read on the forward strand.
TAATTTTTTGACCATGTTATGGTGGTCAAATGTAGTATCCCCTTTTCTAGCTCGCATTGTATGATGTTGTCATTAGCCTATTTCTCCTTGGTTCTGTAGGCTAACCAGGGCTTTTGAGGAATCTTGAGGATTTTTGGCCTAGGCAATTTTCATCTGACGATAATGTGATCTTCTGTGGCAATTTCTTTTCAATGGAAAATTGGTTAGTATCATCACATGATTTTAGCTCCATTGGTTTAATTCATCTCTGCATTAATAAAGCTTAAATTATAAAGTTAAATTCAATTATTTAACTTTATTAATGTGAGTCTAAAGTTAAGTGGGAGAATGAATAGTAAAAGGGGCCCCTTATTTTAAAATACATGAGACATCAAAAAGGAAAAAAAGGAAGTTTATGTTTTATCCTGCATTGGTTAAAAGTGTGAATGAGCTCTTATGAGAAGCTTATAAAAAGTGTTGCAAGGGCTCACTTTCAACATGCTTGGTTTATGCTTGGTTATCAGTTTCTCTTGGAGAATTCTGGGAAGCTTTGGATTTCAGCAGGTTTGAGGATGGAAACCCTTGAGCTTGGAGGCAGTGGACAAAAACCCATTGTTTGTAGGAGATATTACTCAGGTGTCTCACTTTGTGCTCCAAATTCATACTTTTGGTTATCCAATCCGACCATAAGTTTTGTGGCTATGATTGGATATTTCTATTATTTCTGTTGTTATTCTATTGAAGATTTGAAGGCAATATTCATATGTAACTTCAAATCTTTGTTCTAAAACTGTTATTATATGATTTACATTAAAAATTTGTCTGCAAGTTATTGGATAAATAGAAATTAGTTTCATGCAAACTGTTTGATAAATTTTCTATGAAACATTTGGAAAAAAATTGGGCAAATATCCATAGGGGATGTTTCATCAGACACAAATGTTTTAATAATTCTGAAAAGTTCTAATAAAAAAATTATAACCAATTATTTACATGGAAAAAAATTACAAAAAAAAATCTGGCACATCTGGGCATGTGTCCTCTACTTATATTGAAAAATTTAGGAAAAACTATTATTTTTTTCTTGTACTTAGGGTGGTCAGACATACACCTGCTTCTTATCTTTTTCTTGAAAATTTAGTACCACTGCATCGAAATTTCAAATTTTCTCAAAACAATTTTACTTTTTTCCAAAAAAGGACTAGTAGCATAGAAACTACATTAAATTTTCCTCGACTTTTGTTCTTACATATTTTTCAAATTATGTTAATAACCTATTCAAATTTTTATGTCAAGTTGCCTAACTCTGATTTTCTGAATTTTCATCACCACTTAGCGGCCTAGATTGGACCCCGATGATCCTACACTAACCCTTGAAATTGATAATTTTCCCTTCTAAAATCTATATAAGGCATTAGGGATCATTATTAGGTATGTTGAAGAATTATATCGTTATGTTACCAAATTTTGCTTCAATTCTTCACAATATTTGAGGATGAAAACCCTCATGGATTTCTAGTTTTAGAATTGAAAGAAATTCCCTAGCTAGACTGGTGTAATTCCATCCAAGGGTCGCCATTGGTGCTGATTGAAGCTTTCAGTTTTGGCTTTCCTACAAGAATATTTTGATGGTGCTTTTGGTTTATATATTTGGGAGTATCATTTGTAGTTTTGGAGAAGATGATTTGATTTTATTGTTTGGGTGATTGGAAAGACCATAAGCTGGTTGTACCACCTTTCGTTGCATGTGCGCACCTCCTTCCTTGGCCATACCCCTTGTGGGAGTCATTATGGTTGGTAAAAACTCTTTAGATGTATTGGTTTTTGAGTTTGTTTAAATTATATTGGTAGGTTGTACAATGCTGAGGTCATAAACTAATCTTGTGGAGGCCATACCATTTCTTGGAAGCGCCTGGAGAGGGAGGCATGAGAAGTTTGAGGTGAGGCATTTGGTTTTGGGGGTTCTTCACACCCTAAAATGTGATGCCTAGCCCCTTGGAGGAAGTTTGTATGACTTGAAGACTAAAATTTTATGGTTACCATGCTCAAGAGGGGGTCATACAATTCCATGGCCATGCTAGTTCAATGATTACAATGTTATGTTGATGTTTGATAATCATTTTTAGATCTCTATAATCCATCATTGGGAAGAGATACGTTGATCAATGTTGTTAAGAAATATTGTTCTAAGCTTGCATTCACCATTTGGTACATTTGGGAGAGAATTGGTGAAGATTCCTAAGCTACTGACTTGCTATCCTGACTATAATATCAAGGTTTCAAACCCCTTCTAGACCTACATCAACCATCAAACTTTCAATCTTTGAGGTATGTGTAGATATAGAAAATATACAGATTGATATTGCACACTCGATCCGAATCTACTAACATCGCTTCATCTTGAATTATCCCTCTATATAACCATTTAATCGAATAGCCTTATTTGATTAAAGTAATCATAATTCCCCTTTTAATTAAATAAATCCCTCGATTTAATTAAATCATTGTCTCTGTGTAATTAGCTAGGTCATTTCATCCTATCTTTGTTTAATTAAATAATCCATATTATTTGATTAAATCTCTAAAGTTCATCTAATTAAATTAAATAAATCAAACATTTATCTAATTTAATCTAACATCACCCCCTTTGGTTAAATAAATAAAAATATTTATTTAACTAAGTCTAAATCATTTCTTCTCATTTTGAGTTATTTAAATCCTAAAATCTAAGTCAAAATGGTCAAATCAACTAACATCATTTAAATTAATCAAATCATGATTAATGCTAATCCTAATCACTCAAATCCTCTAACTTTTGCCACTTGCACAATAAATCAATTTATTTGATTTATTAATTCTCCTATTTCATTCAAAAAAGGCATCAATGGTTGGAATATTCCTCAAATTTGAAATCTCCCCCCCAAAAGGTCTTGTCCTCCAAACATGTCATTTAACATCTCTTGCAAGTCCTTTTCTTGAGCCATGTGACATTAACTTCACCTTTCACCTCATGCTTCAAGCCATATTTTGAATTTGAATCTTCCCCCTCTTTACACATTCTTCAAAACTTGCACATCCTTCATCCTCTCACATGTTGACAAGTGGCATCATGTCATTGACTTATCTTTTATCCCACATTCATCCTATCTTTCAATCTTTAACTCTTTCTTTCTATAAATAGAGAGCTCATCCTTCATTTCTATCATCCACAATTCATGCAAAGTTATTATACTCAAATCCATAGCAACTTATCATCAATTTCATCGAAGCATAATTAGGCTTTTTGTAGATTTTCAACATGGAGCTCCATTGAAGTCATCACTACAAGCATCCATCCTTCATCAAGTATCTTCATCACATCATTGGAGTTGGGAAAAAAGGGCCAATTTTCACATCAAATTGGCACTAACTCCATCAAGAGATTAAGAGTTTTCTTTGTTTTAGAATATGATTTGATATTTTTGTTTCAAGTTTGTTGTGTTCTTCATTTCATTCCTCTTCTTTTGCATTCAAATGAATTTCTTGAGGAATCATGATTCTAATCTTGCATTTGATCTAATATATTGATTGTTTGTTGTGTTTGTGCAAGTTGGGAATCATGGTTCACAGTATGTTATTTCAATAATGGGTGGTTAGTTTTTGAGTTATGGTACATTTAGGGTTGTTTCAATCAACTTCTTTTGACTATAGTTTATTATAACAATTGTTATTTTTTGGTTCGGAAAGAATTGTATGAGCTAACATTATAATATTGTATGGTAGAACCACCAATGATATGCTCTTGTTAATTATTGTTACTCACCCCATTGAATAAGTGGCTTATTGGTACTCACTCATCGCTAAAAAGGGAAATATTTTCTCATACTTGTTGTACTCACTCACCACTAAAAAGTGAAAGATTTGCTCTTTCTTGTTGTACTCATTCACTATTGAAATGTGGAAGAGTTTCTCTTTCTTGTTGTACTCACTCACCGCTAAAAAGTGAAAGAGCTTGCTTACATTTTCATTATTGTATAAGCTTTCCCATTGAAAAGTGGAAGTACTAGGCTAACCCCACTGGATAAGTGGATATTACTTTCAATTGCTTATTTTCAAGTAATTTTGTAACCCCGTACATTGTATGCTCTCATGTCACCCACACTGAGAACTTGGTGATCAGTAAGTGGAAAGGAAGTTGTTAAGAATTTCATTTTGTTTGAGCTTAACAAATTTCAAAAAAAATTAAAGGGTAATTATTACAATACATAGGGAAAACGTTTCAAGATAAAAATCCCACACTCCAAAGAAAAAAACCAATTGTATTACAATGAGAATACAATTACATACAACTTTATACACATTCCCTTACATGAATATGACCAAAATTAAATCTTGAAGTAATTTCAATAATATAACATCCTTGCAATACTTTATAAAAGCTCCATCCAAGCACCCCAATAAATTTAAGATACACAAATAGGAAAGTATACAATGGTTCTGGAAAACCATGAGCCAACATGCAATAGGTACAACCCACAAACCTCATGTCCCATATTTCAATGTCCCATTCCAAGTATAAATTCCAGGCTATATATAAAACATTCCTTACAATTGTCATACCTTGTCCTAGTCAAAATTTCAACTTAGGCATCCCAACTGATTATGTCCCTCCACTCTATTATGAAATTGTGATATTTATTTGCAATCCTAATATATAATGTATTTTATATCTCCAAACATCTTGAAGAGGGTACACACACATCCTCCTAGGTGGATGAAATATAATATAATATAATTAATCTCTTGGTTGATTTGAATGAGTTGTATTAACATTTATGAGAAATTTGGAGCATGAAAATAGTGGTTATAAAGTGATTTAAGGTTATTTATATCAATTTTCCAAATACTAGGTGTTAGGAGGGAGTTATTGTCATTTTTTGGGGTTGTGTCTATATGGAGTTAATTATTTAAATATGATGTTCATTAAATTTTTTATTCTCAAAAGATGCTCTTCACAAAGTAGGATTTTTTGATAAAATACCATGGTTTCAATGAAACATTGTTTTAGGAAACTACTTGTGGTTTTCCACTCACATTTCTTTATAAATTAGTGCCTTGAAATAAAATTCTCATGGGCTAATTTATAGGTACATAGGTACTATGTAAATGCTACAAATTGAAGGAAGAGGTGTGTTGTTTATTTATGTTTTTATTAAAAGGTTCTCCATGTACATCTAGTGTTATGTAGAATTATTTTATGGTTTGCTAATTTTATACTTTCTTTATTTTCATTTACATATGGTTAATACATGAACACAATAATATATACACTCAGTTTGATGGTTGTTGTGATAATTCACTTTGTATTTCAACACTAAAAAATGCTTTATGACATGTGTGATAAGACTGTTGTAATGCACACAAGATTCCCCCCATAGCCATGCTCTTATGGGTCATATCATCTATCACAAGTAACCTTTCAATGTCATAATATGTGCTTGTGCATAATAATGACATAGGATTCTCCTATAAATCCTTTCACACAATCTAAGATGGTTTACATGTGGCAAAGAGTGTCAACACAAAGTAGGATGTCCTACTTCTCATATGAAGACAAAATAATAAATTAACACAATAAATAAGAAATATGAAACATTGAGAATGCAAGGTTAAGACACCTTTTCCAACACCAAGGAGGGGCCCAACATAGGCATATCACCATTTGAATTTTTTTTGATACTTCAATAGATGTGTAACCTTAATATATTTTTCCCTCAACACTCAATACATGACAACAATAACTTGCTAATCTTTCTTAAAATTTAACATCATCTAAACAAAAATCTATATTGAAAAAACATCATTTAATATTTAAGAAAGTGTCAATCATAATTTAACATAATACACAAAAATATATTCAACTACTCATCATTTCATTCAAAAATTTAATCTATTTCCACATAAGACATAAATCAATCTAATTTATTGCAAATAAAAATTAGGTACTAAAACAGATACTTATAAATATCAATCTTGAAGTGTTTATACTATATATTTTGATATTCTTGAGTTACTAGTTTAAAATATACATAATATTCTATAATAATTCATCATTGAAGTTATTATAAATTAATCTATATTGAAATTTGTATAATTGTGATTAGTTCTTCAATTAACTTAAATAAAATATTTACTTTATTATTTATTGATGTTTAAAGTAAATTACTACAAACACATAGACATATTAATAAGATAAACAATAAATAGAAAATATATATAAACATAATTTATTTTAACTTTTCAAGAATGAATAATAATACAATAAATAAAATAAATTATGTTTAACTTTTATATATATAGTTTAAGAACTATTTTATTTTGTATATTAACAATATTTTTTTATAAATAAACTACAGTGAGAAAGATTGCTTCCATTTATATATTAATATTAATTTTAATATTTATTTAAAATATTATTTATTTTGAAGACATCATTAATAATATTAATATTAATATTAATAAATTAACATATAAACACACTATCTCTATTACAGTCTACCCTTACTGCTATTATAGGCAAACCTCTCTATATAACTATTAAAATATTATATATTTATCCTAACATTTAATAATAAACCATTATTAAAAAACCTGAATTTTAAAAAAAATAGTTTCTGCCTACGTCATTGATGCATTATTTACATAAACCAGGAACTAAAACTAACAAGCGTGAGGCAACGTAACTAATCCGTTTTGAACTTTTGGCGCCAGAGAGTAGAGTATCTGCACAGGCAGGCGCATTCCATGTAACTCAAACTCGCAAACCCTGGAACGTACAAATTTGCCATGTCTTCTTCAGAAAATGGAGGAGTGGGAGGAGGAGATCCGTCTTCCTCAACTCCAAATAATACAAATGCAACAACGAGTGAAGCGTTTTGGACTCAGGACTCCGCATTTGACACAGCGGAGGATGTCACCGATGTTGAGCTGCTCAAACGCGCGTGGAGAAATGAGAAGGCTGCCCCAGAAATTCTTTCATTTCGACATAACCTCGTCGAGCGAGCTCGCGAACAAATTCAGTTAATGGTAACTTCTATTCTACTGCCATTCTTTTGTTTAGTAAAGAAGAAGCCTACTCTTCTACTTATTTTTTTCGTTGCGTAAACCCTAGGTGAAAATATTGGCTGTATTGTGTATAATGCTGTGTGTGGGGAATACTAACCTGAGAAATGCCCGTTGAAATCGTGAGCAAACTTATTAGGGTAAAGGTGATTTGAACCTTGGTCTTGTTCACTACTATGTCGACGGATTCTTTTGCATTATTATTACTGGATACATTTATAAATCATTGTATCCAGAGTCTGATTGGATTGAATTCGGTGATTAAGTTCATTTTGGAATTGTACTCAGGCTCTATGGAAGCAATCTGCAAACACTTGGCAGGGTTCGCTACTATAATTGGGAAAAAGGCAATCAAAATCGCCTCAAAGGTTGACCAAAGGAGCCAATAAAAGTGACCTCTATGTTACATATCCATTTTCTTTCTTTTCTGAGTGTTCCAGAACATAACATAATTTTGTGTTAAAATGGAGTGGGGGATGAAAGTTTTGGATAATTAGGATTTAAAAAAATTCTTTTCTTTTTGATTTTGTTGAGAATTCACTATTCCAAGTTGAGTCAAGGGCTTACTTTGGCTCGGGACCTGGCTACATGTGCCAAGATTTGCAAAGCCTCAAAACTATGCTGAAAAGCTTAGAGATGATCTATAAAAGAATTTAAAACATTCAGGTCTTTGGATCAAACTACAGCATAATGAAGATATATACAGCTTTTCAAACCGTAGTCTCCAGGTCTGGTAAATCCTTCCAATCCTACAATATAGGAAAAGTGCGAACTTCCTTTTGAAGATATAGTTACAGCATGTGCCAAGAGAGGAACGGATTGGAGTTATGGGCTACCTGAGTTCTTTGATCACGAGGGTGACTTGGACCTAGGATATTTGGACAGGACAATTACCCTTATTATTGTGCCTCGTTAAATTCATGTTAAAGACTTTGAAACCTTTTATCTCAAGTGAAGTAATCACCCCAAGCCATAAAATGTTGTAACCCTCTCAGAGTGGGACTTCCATTTTATTTTTTTTAATTTATATTTTGTTGAGAAAATTACAGAGTGAGTGTGGAAAATTGATCTTAAGTAATATGGAAGTTCATGCTTATGTACAGCTTTTTAGTAACTTTGGATTGAAAAGAACAGTAAATATCTAGGATGAATTCACAATACAGACTGCCATTTGGCATAAAATAGTTGGAAGCTTTTTTGTATGGTTCTGCAAGTGTCTAGGACCCTTCTCTAGCAACTACCGAATGTTTGTTGGCATAAAAGTCAGTGCTCTGGGTTTTAGACATATGAGTCTGTTTCATCCTATTATTTGGTTTAGTATCTTTCATGGGATTAACAAAATAGAAGTGGCAACCCCCTCCAAGGGATTCCATTCTAAGGGTGCAACACTGGTTCTCCTCCCTTTTGCAGGAAGATACAATAGCAGCATCTGCCGAGAGTGGAACTGATGACCTTATGTTGTCCTTGTACCGCATGGATTTGGACCGCACACTATTTTTGCTGAGATCCTACCTGCGCACTCGACTTCTAAAGGTTTGCCACTGATTTAATTATGCCTTTGCATAAAGGATACTGTGATCTTCTTGTTAGTACAATTTATCTGATGCTATTGTTGTGCAGATTGAGAAATATGTTTTGCACGTATTAAAGTCAGAGGAACTCTGGAATAAGCTCTCAGAAGCAGAACAGAAATTTGCTCAGAAGTAAGATCCAGCTTCCAGTATGGTTTTGTCTATGAATTTGATTACCAGGGTTTGGATGTTCTTTTTTCTTTTTATTTGAGAAAAATTCCTTTCATATTCAACTATACAGTTTAAAATTAATTAGGTTTATATCAATGTTAATTAATCTCCAGTTAATCATGTGTATAATTTGCAATTTCAATAATATGAATATCCTGTGTCTTTTTTCACCTTTTATTTAAAAAGATTTTATCATAGAGTTAAAATATGATGTCATTTCTGCCCTGTAACGCTATGGGTTATACTGTTTAGAATTATTACACAAAATAATCAAGTCTGCTAGCTAAAAATTTTCCTGGCTACTGAATGGTCAGTTAACTGTCCAAAACTCAGATTGACAGCTTGTAATTTTGTGTCACTAGAACAGGCATAAAGGAATGTGAACTGAGCAAGTTACTGAACTTCAAAGATAATCAAACATACATGCAATACAATATATGCCCCGGAGAAACCTAGTTTGGGAAAATTCCAGCATTAAAATGGATAGATAGTTCAGTCCTGTTTTTTGTCAACTCAGACATAAAATAATTGCAAGGTAAAAATTCAAACATGGAGCTTATTGAAGCTATACAGGTGCCTAAAGTCCTTGAGTTCTGCTGTGCAGTGCTTCTTTACTCAAAGCTACTCTCTAATCTGCCCACGAAACATCATTTTCAAAACCCCCCTCCAAAAGACCTGACATTTTGTTTGCCATTTTGGAAGACTGAACAGATAATTCTTGATCTGATTTTTTGAGGAGCATAGGGATTGGTGTCATCTCACTACAAATCAAAATCCAGCTCATTTCAATAACATATGATCAGTTATTGTACTAGCACTTGCACCTATAGGAGGTTCAAGGGAGACGCCGATAGGAAATTAAAGAAAAATTGTCAATGAATTGTAACAATACATAGTCGGTTGTATTAAAATATATCTGTAGACGTATGCATTGTATAATATAAGTAGGTACATTCTTTTGTTGGATATGTTTTTTTATAAACAATGAAATCCCTTTGAACAATTTGTAGCGAGTTTGCATAAATCAAATTTACATAAGAGCATCTATTTGTCTTTTTGGAAGGTCTTCTTTGAAAGACATGGAATGTCTATGAAGTAAAACACAATGTTGATTAGATTGCTTTAAACAAGTAAGTCACTTAGTTGCAGTCTTGCTCATAGTAAAATGGCCAGATCCTATAAGTCTTTAATGTAATATTGGCAGAAGAAGTGGCTGTTCACTTCAAAGTTAATCTTATTGAAAATAAACAACATTTGAGAGGAAATCAAACACATGAAAATTTGGCATCCCTTGATGGGTGTTATTGCTATTAGTTACACAGAAGTAACAAAGGAATTCTGATGGCAATATTTTGGGGGGATTAATAAAGATTATATGAAAAAATAGGGTTAGGATTTGTTCCTTTAAATAATGCTAGAAAGAAAAGAATATTGCTAGGGGAATCTGTATCTATGAGGAAATTCTTGGAGACGTCGGCTGCCATGAAGAATCCATAAACCCCCTTGGACTGTTGGTTGACCTACCCCTAGGGGACAGATTTACTTTATCCAGAGCCTTGACACATAGTTCTGAAGGGTAGTCTGCAACACAGCCTATTCGTGGACCTGCACCAGTTGACCATTTGAGAGATAGTTGTTTTCCCAGCTGATAAGATTGTCATGATTTTTTGGAGTGAAGCCTTGGGAGCAGTGATTTCTGAGGTACCTCTGTTCTAGTATCTTGAAGGTTTTTATCTGACAAGCTCCTTTTGTAACACACTTCTTGATTATCTTGACAACCTGCACTTTTCTGTGCCTCTTGAGCGCTGCTATCTCTCTTCTCAAGTACAATCCCTTCTTGAAGAAGCATGTTTCGTTTGAATCCTTAGACCCAAAAGGACATAGTGCGAATTTCCTCTATTTTGTTCCTTTTGAAAGGCCAGAAAACTTCTGATTCTTTTAGCATAGTAAAAGTGCGTATAAATTCCTTCTGTGAATGAAGTTTTTCCAACTTTTCAACCAAATGCTGCTCATCTCTCTCTGCTTCCGAGTTTGGTTCGCTACCAGTCATCAAGCTCTCTTCAGCATCAACAGGCAATTCATCTTCATTAGGTGGATCCTTCTGAAAAAAGAATAAAGAAATCATGTTAATCTTACGGAAGTTTGATATAAACCCTGAAAGATTTTAAACATAAATCTTGTACATCTAACACTGCCAGAAACAAAACTGGATCAAGTGAGAACTAGAATTGAATCAAAATGGCAGCTAACAAGAATGAGTAAACAAAAAGTGGCATGTTGAGTGGTTCTCTCATTGACTGCAAGATAGAAACCACACCTTTTAAGTTTATGCTTTGCAAAGTTCCCAAATTGTGTTAGTTAATTTATGGGCTTATTTCTACAGCGATGACCTTAGACATAAAAAAGTAATTCTACTGGTGGGTTTATTCCCCAAGTTATATACTAAATTGAGTATGAAGAGTGGTGTGTATTTTGAAAATTGATTAAAAAGGATAAGTGCCATGGTTATAATCACTCAACTCATTGTATTCTTTGTTATAGCATCCTCTGTTCCTTATTAAGTATACTGTGTATGTACATATAATAAGAGGAGAAATTTTGAGAGAATTATTAAAAAATAGATTGATTGTACTAATTGAAAGGTGAGTTATCAAATATACACCAACCTGCACATTGGTGTGGTCTGTGCTATTTTCCTCCAGAAAGTTGATGAATTCTTTGAAGTTTTCTTCAGTTGGGAGATAATGCCCACTATAAGGCCAAATTGACTGCAGGAAGACCAATAAAATGTTAAATTCCTGCTTATTTTCATCAACACAGATAAAAAAGAACAGAAATAGAAAGAATAAGATATAAGGAAAAGGATTGCAATGGCCATTTGTTGGTCCCAATGTCACATTTAAACATACAAGAAACAGTATGTTAGATTCTTAAATTTTAAGACTTAAGCAATTTCAACCACAGAACTGCACCCTCATTTGATTCTGTGAATGACGATGATTTCTATATTTTGGAGCCTATGCCATATGGTGTTGGTTCCACTAATTCCTAGCATTGAACTGTCCACAAATTAAATTTCAGCTTAGTCATCCGAACTCAGAGATTTTCAAGAATACAATAATTTTGTTATATTGTAGCACTATTTACAACCTGTCAGATTAAATATAAACCCTAATAATCTTGATCCTCATCTACAATAAACTACAGGACATTTCATTTTTCTTAAAAGAAATGTAAATCCTGGCCTCTCTCCCCTACACTCCCCACAAGCTACTGCACAACACCAGTGTAGCAACAGGCATGACAAACTTAGGTATTACAAAGTAGAAAGGAATGATTGCCAATAGATGTCCTTGTTAAGACTCAACCAAAGTAACAGGCATGTTGAGGTGGGCAATATGAATTGCCACTGATAAGATTGCAGAGATACTTGATAAACAGGGATTTTGGGTATTGTGTTGCAGGGGATTCTTATAAGATTTTGAGTGTTCTTATAAGAATCTCCCCCAAAGTTATTATGTCTTGTATGACTGTAGAACTTCCTAATAGCCTCAGATGGTTTAACAAGGCCCAGGGTTTTGATTTCAACAAGAGTTCAGCAACAAATATGTCTTGCATTGTGGCATCAGCAACCAGTTCCCCTGTTTTGGGCTCCTGCAGGTCTCCTTCTATAGCGGTGGGTCTGCATGATGACATTGAGATATGTACTGGGTCTCCCTTGAGGTCACCCCTGAATGGATTTCAGACCCCCAAGGGGGTTAGAATTGGTTGCAAGGATGGTGGTCTGTGCAGATCACCCATGAGCCTAAGACATGAATTTGACTGCAACAATAGTGGCAGGTCTCCTCTGAAGGCTAGGCATGTGGCTGCTTCTTCATCTTCTTTCTTTTTGAGGAGTTCTTCTTCACCCCCACAGGAGAATTTGGGATACAGGACTCTGCAGAATAACTTTTTGGGGTCTAGGCTGAGCGATGTATTGGTTGCCAGAGATGTCAATCATTTGAGAAGTGAGAATGGGAGTAACAGTCCTGTGAAGAAAACCCAACAGAGGATTGTCCCTGTCCCGGTTACAGTGTGCAATCTTACAGTTAGAGTGGATGATGGATGCGAGGATTTTGAGAAGGGTGCAAAGGCCATCGATAAGAAGCCTCCTTCCCCCCCTGTTGAAAAGAAAACACCCACCAAGGCTTGATATTCCCCAGTCTACCAGCCTAGAAGCACTACCCTTGAACAAGAAGCAGCCTCCCAAGGAAGTTACCACGGAGGGTTCTCATTATGCCATGGTCTGCAAAAAGGGTAGAAGAGAATACATGGAGGACACCCACAAGGCCATGGTCAATCTTCAGGGTGGTTCCAAACAGGCATTTTTTGGTGTATTCGATGGTCATGGTGGTCGGAAAGCTGCTGATTTTGCTGCTGAAAATATTGGTAACAATATTATAGATGCTTTGGCAAAGATTGGAGATCAACAAGAGAACATTGTTCAGGCAGTTAGAGATGGTTACTTAGCCACAGATGCAGAGTTTTTAAAGCAGGGTATTAGCAGCGGTACCTCGTGTGTTACTGCTCTTATAAAGGATGGCAACATGGTAGTTTCCAATGCTGGGGACTGCCGAGCTTTAATTAGTAGAGATGGCCATGCTGAAGCTCTCACTTGTGATCATCGGGCAGCAAGGGAGGATGAGCGAGAACGGATAGAGAATTTGGGAGGATATGTTGATTGCCGCCATGGAGTTTGGCGAGTCCAAGGAGTATTAGCTATATCCAGGGGGATAGGCGATTTACACATGAAAGATTATATTTTGGCTGAGCCAGACACAAAAAAGATTGAAATTAATTCTGATTGCGAGTTTTTAATTATGGCATCAGATGGCCTATGGGATAAGGTCACCAATCAAGAGGCAGTAGACCTTACCAGGCCTTTCTGTGTTGGGGTGAAGCCAAGTGTGGAACCTTCTGAGCATCTGAAAACAGAAGAGTTATTAGTAGAGAATTCCAGTTTGCCTATAGGAGGCCCCCTTGCTGCTTGCAGAAAGCTTGTAGAGTTGTCAGTTGCCAGAGGATCTCTAGATGACATAAGTGTGATGATAGTACAACTTGGACATTTTTGTAAGAGAATGGACTAGATGGTGGATAATGAAGCGAGGGAAGTATCCAAGTTGAAATTGTTCATAAAAAATGCAGGATGAAGAAGAAATAACAAACAACAGAAGCCAGGAAATTCCAAAACTCTATATACCATTCACAGTTGACAATTCAGTCTGGATGCATGAAATCTTCCCTTATTTTATTAAAGTGGAAGATACCAAGTATCTGTTTTTGTACAGCAATGAAGAAACCAAACTGATTCAATAATGCCCTTTTGCTCTTTTTCTTCCCACAATTATCTCCATACATAAAACAATATTTTGTAGTGTTGCAGTTGCCACATTGATGTAAGAAGAGGCGGCCCTGCATTTCGTCTGTTAACCTATCTGATATGTTTAATGCTAACCAAATGGAGGAATAAAAAATATCCTTTTTAGATCATAAAAAAAAAAAATGAATTGCCACTGGATTCACACAGCTAAGAACATATCAATTTTCTACATGGATCATAGGCTTTTATTCATGTATTTCCACCTATCCCTACATTGAAAATAATACATCTTGGTAGTATTATACCCTACACCAAATACCTAAAACAGACTAATTTGAAGTTATCAGAATTTTGAATCAACGTTTATTGTCATTCATCCTGACAATAAACCAGTGTGTGGTTTTCAAGGTCTATTCAAAATTTCAAAAACCATTTACACAATTTTTAATGGAAGCTTTGTTCCTTTATCAGGATTTGTTGACATTTATTTGGTCCTCTTCAAGTAATTATTAATTGGCTGCTATTATGAACAGAGGATATGAACAATCTCCCATTTGAAGAGGCAAAAGAACTGAGTAGATTTTCCTGGATAGTTTGGATTCCATGGTTTGTATTATAAGGAACGATTTTATCTATGTTAATAAATTTACACCTAAAACTTAGGGTTTTGAAAAAAAAACAAAGTTTCTAATTTGTAAACTTACCTCCACTAGTGTTGATGCTGCTGCTCCTCAAATGTTGCACATACAGTCTTCAGATCAATGAACAAGAGACACAAATGCTCTACAGATGAGAGAACAAAGGCCTTCAAATTAGTGAACAAGGGTCTGCAAAGGGCAAATGCAAACCAGGCAAAATGAATACAACACTCTTGAGAAATTTTGTCCGCTCAACCTGGGAATGACTGCCCATCCCACCATTGGTGACCTGTTTGCTACCGTTACACATTTGCTCCTCCATTTTGTCAGAACACTAACCAGAGAATTTGTGGTCGAGTATAGATTCCCAAAATTAAAAAATCACTGGCTCCATGACAAATGACTTACCTCAAAATTCTGCACAAATCATGTCATGCTGTTAACGATGCTGATGAGAAAAATGGGCAGAGTTTGGACGAAAAATATTAAGAAAACTGACCACAGCAAAAAATTGTAAAAGACGAGGCGGACCAAGACCCGTCTCCCTATAGCGTCTGCTTCAATCTATTTGCAATAAACAAAAATCAGATCTAAAAATATCAGTGTTTCAGAGCTACTAGATTCGCGAGCTTGAGACAATGAATGCTGGTCATCGGTCAATCAAATCTAATGATAGTGCATTTACTGCAAAGATAGCAATCCTATCTACTAACAGTGAAAAGTTTGGCGGATTTCTGAGTGGCTGGAAGTTGTACCTGAAAATGGTTTAATGGTGAGTGAAAATTTGTTTGCAGGAGTGAGACAGGTATGCCGGGCTCTTGTGGACTGGCAAGACCACAGTAAAAGCCTATTGGCTAAAAATACAGTTTTGATAGTTTCATCTTTTATGGGACCTAAATGGCTAATATTGAGCTGGAGTTTGTTTCATCATGTGGGAAATTATGTAAGCATGTTACAATTTAAAATTCCCAAGTAGTTAGCATGCTGCAATCCAAACTCCTTGGGGGCTTCTGTTTTACTAAAATTGCCTGGGATTTACTCCCGGCCTCATTTGATCATGGTCTGCATTAACATGGTTGCTTTAGCAAGAGGCATACTCTGCAGTCTTGAACTTGGAGTATCATCATGGCAATCACTCCTTGCCCACCAGAGCATGGCCTGCTGACCTGCGGAAAAGCTAACTTACTATTTATTATGTTGTTTTATTAGGATTCAGCATTGTAGTTTTTGAGTCAAATTCATTGATACCATATTTCATGAGTAGTGGTTCACATGAATCCATCTCTCATGACCATGAATGGTCTGCTTAGGACCCATCTCATCTAGGTGTTGCTCATAGGGGTGAAGAATTAGGATTTGTCGAGTGGTCACCTATTCCAGTACTACTCTGATTCAAGTGTGCTTAACCATGGAGTTGTCCCCAAGATCAAGCCCGCTTAGCTTGCTACCTGCATTTGCAAAACCTTTAGCAAGTGTTGTGCCTTATGAACCATTCATTATAGAGGCCATTTAGTTCATCCAATGACAAGTATTAGGTATTTTTCATTGTGTGCCATTATATATTTGTAATGAAAACAATGCAATTTTTATAGCTGCTTTACGAAAATCAACCTTGAATTTCATGCATAATGTGAATGTCTAAATTTGAATCTTGATGGCTTGTACAACAAGTAATTGTAAAATTTTCCCTATTTATATATAATTTTTAAATATATTGCCATTCCCTACCATCCCCCCAAAGTTAGCCTCTTGACACTATTGTCCCTCAAGTGTGTCTGGTTGTCTTTTGCCATCACCATCTTAGAAGTGCCATGGAAGATACTTTGTGACTTTTGTTAGTAGAATATTCTAGGAGACTTAGAACTTAGCTTTTTCAGTGTTGCCGATTTGGCTCCTAGAGGCCTTAGGTTTGGGTATGATGCAAACCAGGTATGGGTTTTGAATCGATTCACTCAGGATTTGTCTAGGGTTCTGTTTTCACCAGTGGGTTTGTCTCAGACAAATCCGGGCAAACTCAGGACGAATTTAGGTGAACTGGCATCAATTTTGAGTAAACTGTGGTAGACTGGCAAGTTTTTTAATTTTCTTTTGCTTTTTAAAATCTTTTTTGTTATTTGACTTTGACTAAAACAGGATCTCTAACCCAAGAAGTGACTTGTAAAACAAACTCGTTTTACCTCATTGTAAGTGCTAAATACAAAAAGTAAAACCATTAAATCTTGCTTTTGCCTGAATGTTCTATTTGTACATTGAAAGTCAGCTTCTCTATTTAAGCTTCAATAAGGATTGAACTGATTAGTACATTGAAGTAGTATTTTTAAATTTTATGGTGGTTTTGTTTATTATATTATGCTATGTGGTATTCTAAACTTAATTCCTGCTTTTAGGCTGCAAATATGCATATATTTATGATTTTTATATGTTTTCTGTATGGATGAACCCAAAAATAAACCCAAACCCAATTTTTATTTGCTGAATCTGCTTAATGAACCCTCAAACCCAAATATGAACCTGTACCTAAACTGGCAACATTGAATTTGTTGTCGTGGGGTTGCATATTATAGATGTTCATTAAAATATTAAAAAAATAAAATAGGGAAAATATGGATCGTGTAGATAGTCAATATCTATCCAATAATTATGTTTAACAGCTCGGACTAATTTTTTTCTACATGGGTCTGTAAGGTGCTAGACAATCCAATGGCAGCTACTTCATGTTTGATTTTAAGGAGTCGTGCTCACAGACATCTCATTCTCTCAATACCTCTTATAAAAGCAAAGATATTGGACTAGGAGGATTTGTTCCAATATTTATAAATTGTTATCATGAATAAATGGATAGCTTGTTTGCTTTCCTCATAGCATGAGTAGGACTTTGTTGTCACCTGTTTCACTGGCCCAATGGGCAGAAGGGTTTTGAGCTGGTAATCCCAAATTTTATGGTCCAGGCTTCTGCAACAGAATCTTTGTTCAAGGACAGCCGTAACCAATACAAATCAACCTGTTGGGTCTTGACTTGGTTCATGGCAGATAACTTTCCTAGATGCCAGGCAATGCTTTCTATGAAGGCAAAAAGGTAGCCAACTTGGAAATTCAATACATACTGGGCAGTTCAAGTGTGTAATGTTGTCAGCAATCCTCTATGAAAGAACACTACAACGGACAACTTTTATAAAATGGACTTTGAGGTAAACAACCATCAAAGTGACCTATTAAATGATATCTACCCATTTGCTCACAAGGATGCTAACAAATTTGAAGCTTCACAAAAGCAGCAGAAAGAAGGGGATTATCATTCTACCCAAGTGGCAAGAACCCTACTATGGACAACTTCCATAAATGAACTTTGAGATAAACAAGCATCAAAGTGACCAATCGAAATGATACCTACTCATTTGCTCACAAGAATGCTAATAAACTTCAAGCTTCACAAAATCAGCAGAAGGAAGGGGATTATAATTATTTACAGATTCCTGGCCTTCTTAGCCACCTTTGCTGTGCTTTGAACCCACAGCAGTAGCAGCGGAAGGAAGGGGATTACCATTACCTACAGCTTCCTGGCCTTCTTAGATACCTCTGCTGTCCTTTGAACCTACAGCAGTTGCTGCCTCCTGGAGTGAGGAATCTATTAAAACAGCTTGATTCAATAGATAAAGTTTATGGTGATAATCATTTATAATCAAGGCAAAGACCTCTACAAGCATGCCAAAGGACACCAAACCATACCAGAGTTCCAGGACCATACTGGAATTTGAAATGTGTGTCTAAAATGATGCTTTCATGTTAGATGCCTTACATATGCAATGTTTTCCATTATCCTTGAAAGCAGGACTGCACTCCTTATTTTAAGATACTGGATTTCTTGTTGTCCCAAACCAGTTACAATCACAAGGATTTATCTTATACAAATCTTGTTTATTTTTACATTTTTGTTGCTGCAAACTAGTTACAAGCATGACAATTTGTCTATTACAAATCTTGTTTATCCCTTCTTTTGCTTAATGTGTAATAATTTTGTGCTGAACCTTGCTTATTTACTTCAATTGTTGGCCTGGCATGTAAACCAGAATCACCTTAGCGTGCATATCTATGTTTTTGATTAAGGTAAACTATGGGTTTTTGAAAGGGCTGAAACCATTATACAGAGAGACTACTAAGAGGCCAGCGAAACACGTTCCAGAACCACCTTAGTGTGCATCCCTATGTTTATATTGAATTTGATATATGGTTTTTAATATCTGTTTTAAATGGATAATGACAAATGTGCTATAATTTTTCTGATCTTAGATATGTTTTTTTCCTAATTTCTCTATGTATATGTTGTGTTTTATCCTTTTTGATCAATTTTAGTGGACTCTTTGACTTGTCACAAACCAATATGCCCCTGCAAAATTGGATAATTGATTTTTTTCATTATTTTTTGATTAATTTTGTTTCATGGCAGGTGTACAGATGCTTTGCAAAAGCATCTTGAACAGTCTGTATTAAGCAGATTACCTTATGGGTATCAATCAATGCTTAGGCAAGCCATTTCAAGTGAAGAAGATGATATGGGTATCCTTTTGTAGGTTAAATCGCTAATCTACAGAAAATTTATATTTGAAAAAAAAACAAATAGATGGTGCAAGAGCCATACTGAATGATGATAGAATGTTCATTGCAATGAGTCATTTGTAAAAACTAGTTAAATACACCCCCTTTTTATATTTTGTTGCTATTGAAGTACCGGACTTCTTGCTGATCTTTGACTTGATTTTAGTACCTGAACCAAAACTGGACACATTTGTTTTCTGCAAGATTAGGGATGCTATTGGATCTGTTCAGATGGATGAGAAGTATGTGATCTTTCTTCAGAACTTGTCAAATTCTATTCAGCATAAAATATCATTGCATTGAAATAGCGAATAGAGAAATTCTACTATTTAAAATTTTGTTCATCATTTATTTCAGGGGTGAAGACATCGTGAACTTAGTGGAAGATGACTTTTTTATTTTGAGATATAAGCCAATACAGAGGCTGGTTGAGACTGGTCAGATTGATTTAGTATAGACTTCATCTGCAGTGGTCCACTTGAGCAAAAGCTATAATTTTGGACTTTCTGAGATCAGAGAACCTTCTATTCCTTGGGAGCTAAAGGAAAAAGTGGATTTTTGTTGAATATTTTATTTCTTGAAGATCCCAGGATGAGCTCGTTATTACTTGTAATTTTAAGATATAATTAGTTTTATGTTTATTTATTTTCTGGGATCGAAAGCTAGTACCTGTGTTGATGGGTGCACACAATATTACCTGGTAGATGCCAGTCATGATTTGTAGGGAAGTGAAACAGGAAAGATCTCCGACCCAATGAATCATCGGTGTCCTATCACATGTAAAATGCTGTGCTCTCTAACATTAAAGGAAATCTAACAAAATCATAAATGACATTTAACGTGGGTACGATGTAATAGAGACTGGTTATGAGCAGTATTAATTCATGTCTTTTATAAGACCGACAGCGTAAATTATCTCGCCTTAGTGAAATATATATAAAGTGAATATGCAATAAAACTGTCCTGGACAAGAACTTGAAGCTATGATATTTCAACTCTTAATTATATTATGTAACCAATATCAATAGTTATGAAGATGCATGGATCCTTTATTATCATATACAGGCACAATTCTTTGGCACATTTGAAATTGGAAGATACAACAAAATTTGTTGAAGAATGTCATAACATGATGTATTACTGGATGTGGGTTAGGAAAGAAATTCAACTTGAACTTTCATAACATACACTTATTAGATGTATTATTAGTCACTGGCTGAGGTTATTTTGGCATTCGTTCAATTCAAAAAACTTTTTCAAATAACCTATTGGATGCTTGAATTTTTTCAATTGGTAATGTTTAGACTCATGTCAATAATATTTAAAAAACTCTTCACAATTTGAAAACTTTCTAAAATCTATTTATCTACTTGTTATTGGCTGTTGTATATTTTAGACTTTTAGTCAAATGAACAGTCATATTGTGTACCATTTTTTTTATTAATTGTTTTAAATGTACAGTTTTTCAACTCCAATGAATACAATAAAAATAAATGAATAAATAGTGGATGTACACAAGGTTAAACATGCCAATTCCTGTCTCTAATTAATTGCTCCACAATGTACTACAAACTACTCTCACTACAGGCCGGGTAAAGTAATTTCCTGGAATAGCTTTATTAATGAAAACAAGAAGAAGAACTAACCCTTGGCAGCCACATTCGATACTGTAGAAGATGCAGGAAAATGCCTATTCTGATTCTACCTTAAATTCAGAGGGAGGGCCAAGTTGTAATCCTCTGCAGTTGCCTCTTGTAAATCCAGATGTGCTGTATGACAATATAGTCAAGCATGCAATAATGGCATCTCAGCAGAATTCTGCCAGGAAAGCCATGTCAAGGGTGTGCACATGGATGACAGGTGGTTAGAGTGTCAGTCACTTGTCCTTGTCACACCTAGTTTGTGGGTGTAATTAGAATCATCTGTATGCTTCTTGTCGGACTCATTCAACATAGGTTTCTTTCTTGAAGAAAGCAACGAAGATTCCACAACAATGTGGCGAAACAGCAGCATATGAGAACATGGTGCATAATTGAAGGGCCTTAAAAAGCTTGCAGTTCCAAAACCACTAGTGGACTCGTTTTCTGGAGGGTGTTGGGATTCTCCTTAATGTATTTTACATAGGTGCATATATATTTACACTTTTCATGAGCAACAACTATTACAGCATCTTAAAATTGATTTGTTTTAACAGAAAACAATTCAGACACATTTCCATTCCATATAAGTTCAGTATCATATAGATCCTTAAATTCTTTCATATACATCAGGGACACTGAAAAATTTCAAATTGCTTATTTGTAATAAGTTTTCAATTTCATGAGGGCCAATTGGAAATCTTATACAGTTATAACAATATTTCTTTTAACTTTTTCAGTTTCTGTTTATTTTTCTTTGCAAAGACCTGCCTGTTCCTGTGTTATGTGATTTATCATTGGCATGATCAAATTTTCAGATGATTATTAAATGCAGGGAAAACAGAATTCTTCTATTAAGAAAAAAATAACTTGCCATAGACTGCACCCTCTGCATGTGCTCAATGGAGAGCCTCGATCTGCTCACCAAGTCCTTGGTGCACTTCCACATGGCCAAACATGGCAACAAACCGTCCTTGTTGGATCTGCTCACAACAGGCCACTGTCTGCAATTCCACATCTTGCACCACTCTTTCACGTGCACACACTATTTGAATGCTTCACACTCCTATGGTGTTGGTTCTGATGGCATTTCAATTTGGCAATTCACAAAGCTGCTTGTCATCATTGTCTGATGACAGACATTAGCTTTCATTTCTCAGAAGTCCTCTACTATTTCCCCCCTTTATGTTTTTAACTCAAATACACTTCAGTAATAAGTTAACAAATCCAAATGTGCGGCATATTCAACTTCAACTTATATGTATTCAACGTACACTTAATGCTTTTTTCCTAGAGTTCTAAATATGGTGCTTCCTGTCTTGCAACAACATAGTTACTAGTCTAATTTGAAAGTATGCCAAACTAGATCCATTTCATTTTATGGATAATATTATTCTAATCAACATTGACAGTTTATGCTCTATTTCGTTTCACAAACTAAATCTCAACTATAAAAACAATCTAAACGACCAAAGTACCAGCAGAAACTTGATGCAATTTATTTCTTATTAGAATAGGCAAATAATTGTTTGATTTTTCTAAAGATAATTAAAAAACAAAACCAAATACAAGCTTGTTACAATTAATTACATAGGCATTGTTTGCATTAGAAGGCGGCCAAGTCATATGTAATAGCATTTGTTAGGACTTTAATTCTCAGTTTTCCAAAATAATTTTTTTTTTTTTTCTATGGTCAAGAAAGCAATAGATGATATTGAGGGGATGTGGTCGGTGGATCCCTAGAAACCAGGAACTATTGGTTCCTAGTTTATAGTCTTGGCCTAAGCTCTGACAGTGTGTTGGGAACTTGTGCACAGGTTGGTGGTAGAGGTTCCTGCAGGAGGTGAAGGTGCCAATGGGTTCTTATTGGAGACGATATCGTTGACAAGGAGAACTAGTGTATGTGTGTTTGATAATTACCAATACGAGTGAATGCATCAATGAAAGTAGATTGAAACCCGCATAGTTTCATTTCAGCGTGTTTGGGTGCCAAATGAGCGACGCCAGTTTCAATTTCAGCTACTTCCATTATTGCGAATTGGTCACCCAACCACTCGGATGTAAATGCAATCGTCCTCTTTCAATATGCAGTGCCCATTCTTGGCGCGATTCAACCTCCACCATGGAATTTAACGCTGCTATAGTGGTGCGACTTAGGGTTCTGCAGGGAAAGTATTTTATTTGGTTTTCTTCCTCATTCTATCATTAGACAATACAAACAGGGTAAAGCATAGAAGAAAAATATTCAGAAGGGCAGAACTTGCAAAAAATCAATTGCAAAGCAGATGCAAGAAGACAAAGGTTATTTCAAACTGTAATCAAATGTTGTAATATTAGTTTCCAATTTTATGTCTCCATTGTTGTGTATGCAACTTAGAAAATGTATCATTTGAGAAGTTCTTTTCAACACATTTGGTGTTGTGAATGTAAACAAATGTTAAAGGAATTTGATAAGTTCTAAATCTGTTATAATGTTATATAACAACTCTTTTATGTGTTTGTATTGGGTAGTTCAATGATGGATAACTAAATAGATAAAATTATGAATGGTATTTATTGATGCTGTAATTAGTAGATCATCCACAATTTGTCACTTTTATTTTGCCATTTCTCTTTGTTGATTGTGACTCTGCTCATTGTGCTTGTTCCAGTCACCCACATTCAAATAAATCATAAAACTTATTTATTTTCAGTTCCAATTCGTGTTGTTCATGATATCACTCTGCAGGAAATAAAAAAGACCATTTTTTGTGAATCATTGAACTCATCCCACCTTACATTCATTTCCAAGGTGTTAGCTATAAAAGGGTTAGAGATAATTTACTTAGTCCAGTGACAGTCTTAGGGGTTGAGTAGACAAGTTGGATTTAGCTATAATCAATTTCATTGTTGCTTATAATAGGTGATTTCAATACCTGTTAATGTATAACCTTGAAAATATCCTCTTGAATTTAAGCTGAGCTCAAAGTGTAGAAAATAAAACCCTCTTTTGTTATCTCAGAGTCCTCCATAATTCTGTTGATAAATTGATTTCATTCATTTGTTGACAACCCTGACCTTAGGAGTGAAATTTAATTTTAAAAAATGGAACAGTGATTTTGAAACCTAACAACGTCATACAATATAATTTTCCTACTTGTATTTCAATTCTAATATTTGCAGGCATTTGTGTGCTCTGGGTGTGTTTGCTTCAACCTTTGTTGGGATAGTGCTTAAGGCATATGCAACATGCCAATTGTATACATACTGTTCTATGTGCTAAGTCGTTCTTATAAGCGCTGAATTTTGTTTATGATACCTGCCGAAGAATTATGCTTGATGGTATGGTACAGTTTGGAGAAGATAACTCCAAGCACAAGAAATTTCTGCTAATGCAAGCTGTTAGTTGGATATAATGATAAAAGTGAAGAGAACAACATACTTTACTGGTCTAACATACAACAGACTCTTTTTTCATGAAACAAAAATTTGTTAATGCATGGGCTGACACACATATAGCGACCACCTGGACGTTTAGGGGAGGAGTGATGGCAGCTAGTTTGAATGACGACCTTGAGTGTTTATATACATAGGCTGTAAAGCTTTAACAAGAGAATTACCACAATCATCAGCGACCAAACATGCGGTGGAGAAATGGATGCGAAGCGTATGAACAGTCATTATGTTGGAACGTATGAACAGTCATTATGTTGGAATTTTTACTTAATTGTTATAGGCATAATTTTTTATGTGCATGAATTGTTATGTTGGTAAGTTTCTGCACCCATATAGTTCAGGTCGGGGGTTAAAATTCATTGTTAAGTTCTTGAACGAATATGGCTTCTGGCAGGCTAATTCAATAACTGATTTTGTTTTTATATTTTATTTTTTGAGATAAATTAATCTGAGAGCGATTGGCTGGTGTATTTTGTTCTCTGCATTGTCACTTCAATTTTTTTAAAGTAATTTTAATAAGCTAGGTGGTCAAGTTTTGTGGTCAACCATGAATAGTATGTGTAGAGTAATGGTTGTCGGATAATTTAATTAATTGATGTGTTAGAACAATTATATTTTGATTTTTATATTGTTAGATGAAATTATTATAAATTGTTTTTTTAAAGTTTTTATATCCAAATTATTAGTATTTATTTCTATATAGAAAGATTAACATGGTTGATGGTGTTCTATCCATTCAAAAAAAATTAGGATATGTGTGGAGCTTGTCAAATGGGAAAACAAAGTTGCAACCTACTTGATATTGATAAATCATGGCACACTAAAGAAGTTTTGAAATATAGACATATTGATTTAAATGGTCTAATGAAGACGCCCATTGTGTGTAGAGTAAAACATTTTTATTGTTAATTAATGAATTTTCAAAGAAAATATGAGTTACTTCTTGAAAAAAAGGTAAAAATGCTTTCTACTTTATAAAATTCAAATTGTTGGTGGAAAGACAAGTGGATAGATAGATCAAGGCTCTTTAGTTTGATAACTGAGGCAAGTTCACCTCCAATTTTTTTAAGGAATTTTGTAAAGAGAATAGTATACATAAATATTATACTAATTTATACACTTAGACAAATGAAGCCGTGGGTTGGAGAAAAAAGAGAGTTATAGAGATGGCAAGCTGCATCATGTACAATCAAAATGTGCTATTAATATATTTTTGAGGTGTGTATACAAAAATCTACATTCTCTATACATGTCCTTGTAAACATTGCAAAATATCACTCATGAGTAGGTTGCTTCCATGCTTTTGGTTGTGTTTTTTTGCGTTAATTGTAAATATAAAGTTAGGTACAAAGAGAAAAACATATATGTTTGCTAGCTATAGTGACGAATCAAGGAATACAAGTTACTTGATGATTATACAAACAAAATGTTATTATTAGAGATGTTATAGATAAGAAGATATATTTGGTTGTGTTTCTTTTGCATTGATTCATGTAGAGAAAGGAAGTTAGTTCCAAAAGAGAAAAACAAATATGTTTGTTAGCTTTAATGAGAAATAAAAAGCAATATACGTTACTTGATGCTATTACTAACAAAATTATTATTATTAGAGATGTTTTTGATTTGTTGTACCCAAATCAATTTTTTTGGTTCATTGAGGCATTTTGATTAAAATGGTCTAAACCTTGTAATTTGTCGTCAAAAGTTAGATTTTGGGCAAATCAAGTATGGGATTTTAGTCCGTTTGATGTCCGGAAGATACTGGTAAAATTTGAAAATTTTGAAAATTAGGGTTTTTGGACCCCCATTTTTAGGCAAAAAACCCTAAAAATAGAATCTTGTTAGAATTGGCTGAAAATTATTTTGATTGGCTTATTTCACTTCACAATCATAGTGGTGAAGTCAGAATCAAGAAAAAGTCAGTTTAAGTTTGGTGGGTAGTTTTCACCTTTTCAGGTGAAAAGTTAGGACCTTTGAGGTCATCAATGGCAGATGGGTAGATACCAAGTGTCAAAATATAAGCTTAAAATGCTCCAGCGAAGATTCTATGGCGAGATATGTTAAAAATGATGCTTCGTCACGGAGGGGTTTTTTGTCGAGGATAAAATCATCAAAATTTTTCTAAGTCTGGAAATAAAAGAGTCCCTGGAGGCTAGGGGCGCCCTAGATTTCAGAGGCCCAAATTACCTTTTTGAGATTTGTCACATCCAAGAGGACTTCTCTGGAATATGTTAGCTTCGCAATGAGCCTACCAGCTAGTCCAGAAGATATGTCTAGCACTTGAAACTGGAGATTGAAAAAGGAACGAGGGAGATGAAATCAGACAAAATTTGACTAACACTAGAGCAGAAAAGCGCCCCTGCTAGCCAGGGGCACCCAACTTTTTGAGGTACTAGATGAAACTTTCTGATCAAATGATACCCAGGATGTTTGTCTCAAACTTGATCAGGCTTCACAATGAATCCGTTAGAGGGTTAATCTGAGTTGTTGAATTACTGGAATTAGGAGTCAAACATGAGGTTTTTATCATGGTAAAAAATGTGAGTGCAGAGCACCCAAGGTTTTGGACCCTCAAATGCAGTTATTCGGGTTAGCTCAAATGCTCATCCTATCCTTGATGTTTCTAGCTTTCCGTTGCATATCTCAATCGGGTTAGAAGACTTGTCAGTAACCTGTAGCCGAAGATTGAATGGATTATTAACACATTGCAAAAATGGCTAAGTTTGGGAGAAAAAGTGACCCTGGAGGCCAAGGGCACCCAAGTTTTTCACCTGCCAATGATGTTTTTAGAAAAAGTGCTCTCCAAGAGATCATGCTCAAAATTGAGCTAGCTCCGCAATGGACTTGTCAGCCAGCTCTGAAGTTTTGTCAAGTGTTGGAGAACGCAAGATGAAGTGAGGTTAGAATCAAGTGTAAAATGATGAAAATGCAAGAAAATTTGACTGTTTAGTAAGAAAAAGCGCCCCTAGAGGCCAGGGGATCCCAAAATTTTGAGGCCTCAGAAGTTAGAATTAGGGTTTGCAACCTCAAGGAGCTTCTTTTTAGTTTTGATCCTGCTCTTCAACGAAACTGTTAGCCAATTTGCTGGATACGTTAGTCAATTAGAAGCAGTGATCGAACATAGGCTCCTAATATGACGTTTGCAAATGAAAATTTTCAAAAAGTTTCTAAGTATGGAGAGTTGGCGCCCAAGTCAAACTTTGACTTTTGAACTCAAGTGCCTTGGTCGCCCTCTAATGAAGGAGATTGTGAACTCAACTTAAAATAATATTAAATCTCCAGTTTAACTTCTGAGTTGACTTCAACATGACTTAGTTTTTACTTGCATGTGGCGAATTTATCTATGCATACTGGGTGGTGCCCATTTTAGGGCTTATTTTTCATTCAGTTAATTAAATGGAGGTCCACTGAGATTATTGCATCCTAATTTAGGGATTTGCATGCAAAGGTGACACCTTATTTCATAAATTTTATTTATTAAGGCATTTGGGTGTCCATTATTCTCATCACAGGTGGAAGCAAACACATATTTTTCTCGTGCAAGCAAGATCTGAAGGCACTACAAGTGACATTTTTTAAAGGAATTATTTTCCAGACTTCATCATTCGAGTGCATGCATTTCAGACTTCATCAAGTCTCATTTAAGGCATAGGCATCATTTTCAGAGGCAGAATATAACTTCTATTTTCTATCTCTAAAATTATTCTATCCTTGTCTTAGGTTTTCTCTCGCATGTCAAAGTAAACGACATCTTTTTCAGAATCTGGTCATTTGGGTTCATTTAACATAGCATCAATAGCAAAACCTATGTTCTAGAATTTTTTGAGAAAATTTCCCCGCTACTTCTCATTTTGAAGTACTGTGCTTTTTTTTCTTCTGAAGATTCTTTTGCATGTGGGCCTAAAATTCAACTTTTAGAAAAATGAAGAATCTAGGTGTGTTCAACTCATTGGTACCTACAAAATCCATGTGTCAGTTTTCTCGGGAAAATTGCCTCGGTGCCCCTACAACCCCTACAATTCTAATATGAAAAGTCTTTGCATGCCTTGGTAAAACTCATTTTTTCAAGTTTTTGACAATTTGGGTTAGCTTAGAATTCCATTCTATACAAAACCCACGTTTCAAAAAATTTCCGAAAAATTTCCCTTCAACTAGCTATTTTTAGTCTCATCAGGAGCCATTTTTAGCTTTTTCTAAAGTTTGCCCAAACATATCCGACTTTACAATCAAAAGTCTATATTTTCAAAATGCAATTCAACCCAATAGAATACAAGACCAAATCGGTCTTAGTTCATGACTTTTTGAAAACTTCTGACACAGACTTGGGTCACGTTTATCCAGTGATCAAATTGAGCACTTTGGAAGGCATTGACAACACAACAGTCAAGAATCTTGATCGTTTTGGATTGTTGGCGGCAACCTCTATTCCCATCACGGTGTTTGATCTTGGGTTAGTCATTGCATGCATTAAGCATTACGACTCATCTACACGATAAATCTAATCAACAGATGGGCGAGTTATTTGCAGCTTCAAGCCGAGAGATATTGAGAAGTGCTTTGCCATTCTACCCTGTTCTGATAGTTTTTTCATAGTCATGGAAGAATGTGACAAGATATGGCAGGAAGACAAGGGAATATCTCAGAGAAAGGTTGCACAGAGGTGGCTAAAAGAACATAAAACCAACTTGCCAAAGAAGATTGGGCTGGAGAGTTCAAGGACGAGATAGCTATTTTGATTACCTTGCTCAACCGGG
The DNA here is from genome assembly GCA_007258455.2 of Sequoia sempervirens. Lineage (NCBI taxonomy): Eukaryota > Viridiplantae > Streptophyta > Pinopsida > Cupressales > Cupressaceae > Sequoia > Sequoia sempervirens. The sequence continues at coordinate 133,815 of VDFB02322188.1, forward strand.
TTACAGGTCAAGAGGAAGCTCATGTTTTCCAAGGAAGCTCATGTTTTCCGATCGTGGATGTTCTATGTCATCTCCCAAATTATCAACAATAAGGAACACTTTTACTGGGCTATGTTGATCAGTGAGGTTCTTCACCAACAAATCACAGGATTCCTTAAAATCCACGAGTTTCATATGGTTTCTTATCTTGTTTACTTAATTGCATTCCAAGGAAATTTTAGAACTTTGAAAACCAATGGAACTCTTGGCGTTCAACATGTGCATGGATACTTCCCACAATTGGAGTTCTCAAAACCTGAACAATATTTCAAACAAGTGAATGATCACTTCTTGATGAAGATAGTGAGAGACCTTGATAATGAGATGCACATCAGAATTTCACCAGAGGCAAAATCAACAATGGAGAATTAGGCGAATTGGTTTATTCAATTCCCTACACTCACCTATATTCGAGTATATGGTTACATAGGACAACCTATGATGCTATCGAGATACCCTTCTGATAAGGTCTTGTTCATGGAGTTCCCAAGATAGGTTCATGAGGTTCATACTTTTCTTCGCAATTGGCACAAGCAAACATTCACCTTTTCATGTGGACTAGGCATATACAAGTGCAAGACAATATCCGATTGCAAGTTGATGAGCAACGAGTTGTCAAAACTCCATCTCATGTACCTTAGCGAGAAATGCTCCTATGATCCTTTGGGTCACTATGCAGCTCGGTTGGAGCGAAGTCATTCACACAGGCCAAAACTTGAGGACTTTTGGGTCAATTGCGAAGATGAATTTGAAGTACAAAGACGTCACTACTGTAGACTTACTCTTCCATAGCTTGTTGATTTCCTATCAGAAGACGTTGAGGGTTTGTCAAATGATGACGAAGAGGTGTTACTTAGCACATTCGTCAAGGATCAAGTTGATCGCCAGCCGCTTTGACAACCAGATTGGTACGCCAGAGAGAGAGTACTTCGATTGAGGACCTGTCAAGAGGAGTTGTCAAGACTAGCATGTAATTCTTGGACAACAAGAGGAGGCGAAAGGAAGTTCCAGTTGTAGAGCTGCTAGTGGTGTTTTATTCACTACCTTCTACATCAAGGTCAAGACCCAGAATTAAGGCCATAATGCATCCACCTGAAGGTGTCAAGGTTAGTGGAAAGACGAAGAGAGGAAGCACAAATCAACAAAATTAAACAAAGAAGGTGATGGAAGTTCCAATAGAGCTAGTGGTGCAATTTGAAGCCGGGTCTTCATCTCCTGGTCTGCCATCTTCTCCATAGTCACCTCCCATTTAGATTGATACTGACTCAAAGCTAGAATCACCTGTTCATGAAACCTCAGTAGCAGGTAATCCACCAGAGGTCAACACAACAACAGTTTCACCTCGAGAAGTTAACATTGATCACTCGTGTTGGCTTGAGAAGACTTTAGGAAGGAGGTGAAAGCCTTCATATCAACTTGATCTATCTGATTTTGGTAGTCCCTATTAGGATAAGCACAAATGAAGATCAAGAAGCAGGTGCATATAGAAAAGACTCCTGAAGCAGAGATCGTTGTTGAGGTTGCTACACCACCAGAGGGCAAGAGTCTAGATGAGGTTGAAGTTGGTGATTTCACCTTCGTCAAAGCAAATCTTGGTAGGAGCACTCGACACATGGATGTGAGCCTCTTTAAGGTTGCTGCAAGTAATCTTGAAGAGCGAGTGATGAAGGACGAAGATGACAAGACAACCCTCAATGTTGAAAACAAGCAACTATGACAATACATCTTAGATCTTCTTCATGGAACCTTGAGCGTTGCAACTATTCTTCCACAACTTTGAGAGACACCTACAAATCAACAGAAGCTGGGTTAGTTAGTTAATCATGAATTTTTTTTGGAGAATTAGATCAAGGATTTCATTGTTGTAGGAGGATACCTTCTCACAGAATTGTATCAATTGAGGTAAGATGCACATGATCTTCGTCAGGGAATCCAACGACTTGAGTTGACTATGGAAGAGGGCAAACCAAAGGATTTAGTTCTCATTTCTTAGTTGGAAATTGCATATGACGCCATTGTAGCAGATGAAGATAAAAGAAAGCTTTTTGCTTGGAGAGAACAACACCTCTTCAAAGTGGAAACGTATGAGATAATTCTACAAAGTTGGCTAGAATCAAAGAAGATGTTGCTGCTACCATTAAACTTGTGAGCGGATTTTTCACTTAGATCTTGTGCATTATCTTTATGAAAATGGTACCTATGTTGATCTTGAGGTTGTGCAAACTGAATTCTAGAATCTGGTTCATGATAGTATTGATGGTGATCCAGTGGCGTCCAAGTTGAATCACTTCTTGGTGATGTCAAAAAGCTTTGACAAGTTAGTTGAAGAAATCAAAGAGCGTTAGAAGATGATCAAGGATGGAGAGAAGGCATTGAGCAAATAGTCTATCATTTTGGATAGATTCAGAGTGCCAGAAGATGAGAAAGTTAATGAATTCCTAGAGGAGATGATAGCCCATGATGACTTGGAGTAGACAGACAGTTGGATCTTGCAATGTTCTTGAGGATAGAGTCAGAAGCAACAGTTAACTCAATATCATTCTTGAGTTCTGATTACTGGTTACATGCATGTTTATCTCATCTTCGAGGATATCTTTGGAGGTCGGACTTTCAGTTAGGATCTAGTTAACTAATGTTAGTTATTAGTTGACTCCCATTTCAATAAGGACTTGCATGTTGCAAGGTCCATTTATTTTGTATTAGTTTAGTTAACTGAAGTAGTTTTCCAATTAACTGTTAGGTTGCATACAGTTAGACTTAGAGAATAAAATCTTGCATGCTTACAAGACTGAGTGTAAACTCAAGGAGATTTTAGGGTTCCCTACTTCTTGAAGTTCTATAAATAAGAGCACCCTTGCTCATTTTTATTTAACTTTTGCTATGATAATAAATTATTGAGCCACCTTTCCATGCAATATTGTTATTCTGTACTTGTTCACTTTGATGATGTAAAGTTGGTTGATTGTTCATTTGTGTGATAGGTCCTTCATACAATTTTCTGTCCTAGGTTTATTTGTTTCTAATAATCTTGTTTCATATCTACACCTCCTCCTTGGGAATTTAGAAATAAAGTTTATTGTGTGATGTTATTAATAATATTTCTTTCATATCTACACCTCGGATAGGAGTCCCTCCTCGGGAATTTAGAAATGGAGATTGTCGCTTAAGTGTTGTTTCCAGTAATCTACTTTCAACCTACACCTCAGATAGGTGTCCCACCTCCTTGGGAATCCTGATTTAAAGTTTATCGTATACCAATTCCCTACTCCTAATTCCTCTTGCTCTATTTATCTAGAGGAGATAGGATAGTTTTAGCGTTAGCCTAGTTGTAGTTAAGATCTGCAAAAACTAGAGAAAAACCTTAGCTGCAATGTATTGGGTTTCTTAACCTTGTGCCTCTACCAACTGAGTCAAAAAGATAGGATTTTAGAATACTTTACTTTTTCACGCATATCAACAAAAGAGGGAGCTTTCCCTCCTAATTCGAAGAGCAGTTAATACTGTGCATAGCTGTTTGTTTCCAATACACACTCCAGAGGTGTGAATTGTAATGCCAACAGTTTTCTAGCACCCACCATGGGGCACAAGGCAAGAAAACTTCAAGAAAAGATTAACGCTTTTATGTCATGAGTGTTGAAAAATGAGGTGTTTTCTTAGCTTAATACTCTGTAAAACTTCAAAATTGCTGTTCTAAGTAAGTCTTTTCTTTGTTACATAAATTCTTTGTGGATGATTATCTTGATTAATCCATTTTACTATTGTAGAATGTAGAGAGAATTATTTAGAAGAACTAGACAGGATAATAGAAGGATCACACAAGATATCAGGAGAAACCCTTTCAAAAAACTCCACCAAGAATTATTCTATTATTCAAACTCTGAATTACAATAGCTCCAATTCTTGCTTGAGAATGCTTCTTCTATCTTTACCAATCTTCTTCACACCTGCAATAACCAATCTCAAAACTCTATTCAACTTGAATGAGATATATAGACAATATGCAACCTTGTAATCTCCAAATGGTGATAATTACAATGCATAAGCACAAGCCCTTGAAAAGGTACGCCATATTCCTTCAAGTAGAGTTCTTCAGTGAAGACTAAAGCTTACAACATGTGCATCATGCATTTGGGTGTCCCAAACTGAAGCTACAACTTCTCCTTCACTTCGGTGATAATTCCAAAGCTATTCCTCAAAGATGGCGCCCACAATTAAAGCTACTTAACTGAGCCATCAAAAATATCTTATCATGCATTGGAGTTAATTCCAATAAAGCATCTTGGGCACCCAAGTTAGCTTCAAGTGCTTTATTGTTAACTGAAACATTTACTCAACACCATTCCCAAAGAATGGTCATCCCTTGTTAACTGGAAGTAGTCCCTGTTATCTGTCATACAACTCAATGTTATTAGCCATGCATTACAAGTTAACTGAAGCTAACTACATGCAACTCAAAATAACCAACATGCATGCAACTGATGCAACTTGAACTGAACTGAACTGAACTGAACTAAACTAATTCCGAACTGAACTAAACTGAACTAAACTAATTCTGAACTGAACTGAACTTAACTGAACTTAACTTAACTTAACTTAACTTAACTGATCTGAACTAAACTTAACTGAACTACAAGCATGCAAACATCAAATCCTAACTTCTAGGATCTTTACATGCATTCAAAAGTGTTAACTGTTACTCCGTATAGTTAACTGGACACAAGGTAAGTTTCACCTTACCATGTGTGCACCCACATGCTCCTATTATTTAGGAATAAATACAAATGTCAATTTCATGATTTATTTCATCCAAATATTAATCTCATCCTAATCTCAGTGTTGTTGAACACATTCCAAGAATCTAGGAGATACATGAAATAATTAATGTTTAGGATTTGCAATTAAATGGCAACCTATTTCCAACAATGAGAATGACCATTTGGCGTCCTACTGCTCCAATTCAACAACCAGGACTCACTCTAACCATCATACAACCAAAATTTGTGCTGATTCAAGGGGAGCAATCGGATATCATCAGTAGCCTGTGAAGTTTTATCTTTGACAATCACACATCATCTACTAAATGGAGGAACACAACTACTACTCTGAACAAAGAAGAAGAAAGGGTGGATCTTGCAGTCAATAGACTAGTTTTTCCACCTCTTGCATGGGAATAATTCATCCTGACCTATCAAGTATACACGAGAAGGAGAAATAATCCTCTCTTTCAAGAAGAGCTGATCTTTCAAGAGGTTCCAGATCATTTCCAAGAAGCATATGAAGAAGAATCTCCAAACCCAATTGAAGCAATGGGCAACAATAATAACAACCAAAATAAAAACAATGCAAGGAATGCAAGACATCTAGCCCCATTACCTTGGGGTGACAACATTGGACCATTAGCCTTGCAAGGACACCATGAACTGCCTAGAGGATCACGAAAGAACTTCCCAAGGTTTCACGATGACAGGGCTCGACACCTCGATGAACACATCCCAACATTCACAACATCTTGTTCCATTTTGCATGTATCACATGAGACATCGCCATCCGTCTCTTTTTTGAGACTCTTGAGAATAACGCTACAGACTAGTTCAATCATCTAGAACTAGGAATTATTACAAGCTGGGCAGTCATGGGCTATAAATTATTGGTGAGATTCAAGCCCACTGAAGATAGTCATCAATTATTTGCGTAACTCTCAAACTCAAAGATGGAGGCACATGAGCTGATGAGGGAGTTTGTGGCAAGGTTTAACCGCCTTATCACATGCCTTTCCCACACGCTCAATCCATCTGATGAGATTTTGATGAGCAACTTCATCAACGCTCTCCTATCAGAGATAGTGTTCTTCTTAAAGACAAGCCAAGAAGTAGATTTACAACTTGTACAAGAAGAAGCTATTAAGCTTGAAGACAATATGGTCACTACGGGGAAGATGAAGAATGACACAATTAGGCTACTTGTTCAAATGTCTGCAGACCCACTGCTACAGAAGGTAGCCAATGAGGTGATTATCCTCAAAATATAGTCACCCCCTCAAGGGAAACAAGCATTGCCTACACCACCACCATATCAACCTCAATAGCCATACCAACTGAAGAGGAATAACTTCCATCCATTCAACAACTACAAGCTGAGGTTTCCACTAGCACAACTGAGACAACCTGTTGATAATGAGAAGTCCACAACTTATTGCTATTTTCATGATATTGACGCACACACCGAGTCTACATGTTTGGAGAATCAAAGGATGAATCAGATCATGGGATTTGCTGATGCTGCTCCAAGTACAAGTTTTATGCCTTCACCAAATGCAAATGTTGTCTCACCATAGACAAACAACTTTGATGGCGACTCCACAACAAGATACTTCGACAGAGAACCCATTAATGAAGAAGAAGAATACCTTTAGTACTTTCTTGCAGTCAATCATGAGAACATCTTGATGCCTGTGTTCACATGTACACATCACTTCAAAGCATAGAATGAACTCTTAAGCTTTGTGCCTCAACTATAAATCAGACGTGGTAAGTAACTTCTCAGAATGGTGCTATTCTGATGCACTACTTCAAAGAATGTTTCAAAAAACTTGTTTGGCCTCTATATACAAATATTTTTAGTGACACCGTGAACACCAGAGGTATGCATCATATACGTGAGCCACTTAAGACTCTAGCCTAGCTTGTGCAACCCATTACGTTCGCACGAGGACTATTGGAATGTTATGGCATTCATGCCCCAGATTCATGAGAGAGAGAGGGGAGAGAGAGAGAGGAGAGAGAGAGAGAGTCAAATAAAAGGATGGAGATAGTGAGAGAGAAGGAGAGAGTGTGAGAGAGGAAGAGAGAGAATGGAGAGATAGAGTACTTTCTTTCAATTTCACATGCTTTAATATATCCCACAAGTAAACGTGCTTTTAGGGTCTCCTATGAATTCTCCATTGCAGGATGTGTCTCACAAGCAGGCCCATATCTAATAAAAGAAAAGGAATGCTATTTCTCTTCACTCAAGATCGCACAAAGCGTAAGGGGAGAGGATACATAGCAAGCCTTTGGGTGACTCAATTTTTTTGTAAACTTAGAGTGTTTCTCTTCACCCAAGATCGCACAAAGCGCAAGGGGAGATGATATCCACTAAAAGTCTACACAATCATGGCAAGAAAAGAAGATAATGATTCATTTTAGTGCACCAAGAGTAAATTTTATGTTCATTTTAAGCACCAAAATTGATTGTGAGTTTGTGTTGTTCAATTTTAAACCAAATTGAAGTGTGATGATGTTTGGTTCAATTTTAAGCCAACTTTGAAAAAATCATAGCATTGTAAGTTCTTAAGCCCAAATTGAAAGTTATTTACTCTAAAGTATGAAGTAAACAACAAGTTAGGTTATCCTTCCATAAGTGTTTAAAAAAAAATTTAGAAGAAAAGATTAAATGATGCCATGACAAGTGTTAATGAAAAATTTTCTCCTTCACTTCAAGATTTTATGCTCCACTTCAATTTTGCAAAATAGTTAGCCTTACAAAAACCAGAAGTCAGTAAGTGATTAGAGAGTAGATTAGATTGAAAATTTAAGGTAGACACAAAGATTTAACTCTCTATTTTACTTGACAATTATGCTTCTCTATTAGTCCTGCAACTGCATCGTTGTTCTAACAAATGCATCGTTGTACGACAAGTGTGTCGTTTTGGTTCACCTAAAACACAAAAAAAATAGAAACATCAATTGCGTTGGATGAAAATTGCATCACCTTGGCTAAAAGACAAGCGCATTGTAATGCAAACAACAACATGCCAATGCACACAATTATGTCGTAATGCCACAATTGTGTTACCCTAGTTGAAAGACAAATGTGTCTCAATGAAAACAATAACGCACCAATGCACACAATTGTGTTGCCCTACCTCAGAACAATCATGTCGTTGGGCCCTAAAATTTGCTAAACATGGAAAAATTGAGGAAAATTCATGAAATCTGGTTAGTAATGCCCTCCTTCTAGAGCCAAAATGTGGGCATGATCATAACCTAAGCTAAAAATGATTAAATTACAAGAATTAAGCCAAGATCTAACTAATTAAGCCATGCTCCCAATGAAATTCTTGAAAACATTAAACTAAGAAGCTATTAAAACTAAAATGCTTGAAGGAAACCTAACTTAAATGCATCAAACCTCATCCCATTGGGGGATTGGTGATGAATTGATGTGGAATGTCAGCCCTTTCCCAATCCCTTGGTTGAAACAAGCTTGAAGATGGATGCCATTGATGGAAAATGGATGTAAGATTAACTTAAATGGATGCTCTCAATGAATGTGGATCATTTGCTCAATAAATGGAGGCTATTTATAGGAAAAATGAGTGAATCAATGGCCAAGATCAATTTGCTTAATCAATGGATGCGAATTGAGGAGAGGAATTGGCATAGATCAAGAATCAAATCCATGGATGAGATTGAAAGTTGACACGGATTGATGAATTTAATCAATGATTCAAATTGATTTGAAGAAACACAAATCCTAAAATTTAGGAGGAATGTGCAAGATATTTCCATTTAAGAGGGAAATTGTTTAAATTTGAATTGGATGAATATTCCATGGGAATATTCCTTTGCAAGTGGAAGAAATTGGAGGGATGAAAGAAATTAGTCAATTAAATAATTAGAGTATTATTTAATTGTGCATGATGGAGGAATTTGAGGATTTAATTAAACAATTTACTCATTTAATCAAAAAGTGGAATTAATGACATTTAATTAAATAATTCACATTATTTAATCAAATGAGAGGAATTAAGGGATTTAATTAAATAATTCACGCTATTTAATCAAATGAGAGGAATTAAGGGATTTAATTAAATAATTCACATTATTTTATTAAATAGGATTAAAATTAGTCCAAAAAAGGTGAATTAACCTAATAATGTTGATTATTCGATTAATAGGAGAAAATGGTGAATTTAAGTAAACAATTAAGATTATTTAATTAAATAGCCGAAAGGAGGTGAATCAGGATGAAAATGGTCTTAATAATCGAATTTAGATGCACAATAATGATTAGGACAAGTTTAAGTATTTATAGCCATCACCCAAGACCATTTACATTATAACCATGTTTAGAAAGAACTTTAAGGCATGTGGCATAATATTTTTCCAATTAAGTAGAGGAGAATTGTTGTCACTAGCATGGATGAAGTAGGTGGTGTAATCACATGTTTGTGGATTATAAGGATAGTTGTGACATTATGGTGATTACAAGTATGTTTTACACTATATAAATCAAGAAAATAAACTAGGTCCACCTTATATTCATTGGGATGAGGTGTGAAATTTAAGGAACCCTACCAGCCACCAAGACATGAATTAGAAGAAATATCATTAACAAATATAAGGTCAATAATAGGACATATTGGTAGTGTATGAAATTTAACAAAAAAATATTCACTCTGTAAAGTGTGGAAGAAATGTGTTTGTTTAAAGAGTAAAATAGGTTTTGAAGGGACACGAAACCCTATAAAAAATGCTGCCAAAATAAAATACACAATCAACCAACAGCCAAACTACAACCAACAAAAAGAGACAAAACATCCAAAATAAAAAAAACAACAAGAACTACTTGATCTTCTTCAAGGTTTCTACTACTTCAACTCTTGCTTGTAGAAGTTCTTGTGCAAATTTGCTAGGCCTAGTAGCTCATTTTCTCCTCTTCAAATGTTTTCTTCTTGTTGCATCTAGTCTAAGAGATCAGACCCTTTTGATTACTCTACATAACATGTTTACCCTTATCATTATTTCCCCAATCCTTGTTCCTTTTCCTCATAAAGGCTAACTTAGCAACATGCTCCTCTTTTAACTCCTTTAAATTTTCTCACTTAAAATACTAATTCCCTCCACACTATTTTGGATGGTTCAATGGCTAGTTTTCACCACTGTTTCCAAATTTTCATTAATATCATGGATCTTCTCCTTTAGACATGTAATCCTTTTCTCTGTAATCATTTTTCACATCAAGAATAGCCTTATCCATTTTTTCCATCTTGGAAGTAACCTCCCTATCATCGGGCATGTTCCTATCCCTTTTCTCATTCAAATCTCTCCTATCATCCATCTTTTCTTGCAACTCTTTGATCTTGACATTGATTTTATTAATTTATAGGAAAAACCACTTATTCAATTTGAATTAACACGTAACCCCTCGCTATCCAAACCCAAACATCTAAAATATCCTCCATATTTGCATGAAGATAGAAAAAATCCACAAGCATACTAGGGTTATTATTAATTCCATGATCATCCATACCACTGCCCACATTTGGCAGAGAATTATTATGAGTCTTCTTATCTGTGCAACCTTCTCCTTCCCTTTACGTTTGTCTCTTTTGTTTCATCTTACCACCAACCTTTATCTTCTAACTCTGTGTACCCATAGTTTTCATTTTATCCCCCTCATTATCATCACTAGTCTAGAAACCTTTAGACCAATAGATCTATCTTTTGCCTTTATTCTTAGGGGTTTTCTTTTGAAAAATTCTCTTCCTCTTTTTGGGTTTATCATCCTCATCTGAGGGTGATAGACTAAATTTCTAGAAAATCCCCCCCCCTCATCCTCTTCAACCCACTCCTCATCATCTTCACCCCACTTGGTATCAGAACTCATGTTGAAGTAATGAACAAAAAATTTGGGTTTATGTTTCTTCACACTAAACTTTCCCTTTGAGTCAATCTTAGGTGATTGGGATTTCATAAACTCCATAATTAGTTAAATCAACCCTTCGTGAAACACAAGGAGCTTAGAGTTTTTATAGTACTCCTTAATGGCATAGTCCATAGAGGCCAATAGAAAATAAGGGAAGGAAACCAACATCTTATCGAAAAATGATTCAACAAAATAAAATGCACACGATAAATTCTAGTGAGTCTATCATATAGTATTAAGTACCTCATAATTACCTTTGTGACCTCTGGCCAAATTGGCTTGATAGAGAAACATTCATAACTCCCAAATGAGAGCTTAACTAGCCTACTTATTTTCTTCCCCTTGAAGAATTGAGTTATAGCCTCATCATTAGCCTTCCTATCTCCAAAAAAATCTCCCTTGAACTAAAATGCAAATTATTTGAGCTATCACATCTTCATTAATCACCATCTCTTGACCATATGCATACAATTTTCTATTCGTCCACCCTTTTAGGAATAATTTAGTATTTTTCGAGTCATGGACATGCAACTTTTCCATATATGAAACCAAACCCCCTTCCTCGACCACCTTCCACACTTGGCTATTTTTGTGGACCCCATCATAGGATAAGGGCTCCACCCAACTCCTTTCCCCACCCATATCAAACACTTCTCTATTAAAGTAACCATGTAGGAAAAAATAAACAATCAAATAGGAAATGCATCTACTTAGCCAATGTCAATTAGAATAAAGGAAGAAGAAGCTAGAAAGACAAAAAAAGTATGTGAAGTGTCCTTTATTCACCATGGAAATGTTCTCTTGCCCCTTAAGATCCTTATTGGCATCCATGGTTAGTTATGGTTTGAGCCTCAATGGGAGAGGTGTCATACCAATCCCATTATTTGAGTGAGTGGCAGTATACCCCCACGTTTGCAAGCACATCAATGACCTTATTCCCCTCATGAAATATATGAGATATAAAAATCTTATCAAAGTTATTGATCAATCAAAGGGAATCCCTAATGAGAGTGTGAATAATCCAACTAGGACTTTTCTCCTATTATAGGCATTGAATTATGTTAAGGGAATCCCCTTCTAACCAATAAAATTATAGACTTGAGAATGATCTAATCTAAGTCTATTATAGGCCACCACAACTTCAACATAGCAATTTGTTTTGTTACCCAAGGGGAGTGCCACTGCTAAAATAAGCCTACCTCTATCATCTCTTAACACTCCCCCACTTCCATCTAGCCGAAGGTTTCTGTTAGCCACCCCATCAAAATTGACTTTAATCCAACCCATTGAAGAAGGTCTCCAAACAACATTCTCCCTGGATTTCTTCATTTTTTGTATGAATAAATATCAAAGAACATATTCCAATTTGTGACCACCTGCAGACAATATCTTGAAACACCAAGTTTAGGTCCATACGAGATCTTCTCATATACCCTAGACAAGAAGTTTTTGTTGATGGCTCTTAGTATTTTAACTTGTACCCCTTCCACTTTCAAGTGTTCATCTCTGTAAACCTTGTTATTTCTCTCTTTCCATAAGCCCCAAGCCATATGAGTGATAATAAGAGACCGTAGAATTTTAAGAGAAGGATTACTAGTAGGAGCTCTCCATTGGACACAAAAATCACTAAAGGAATTAGGGAAGACCCAGTTGAGATTTCACAAGAGAGAATTTGATCCCAAACTACATGGGAGAATTTACAACCAATGAGGAGATTAAAGAAGTCTTTTGAGTCACATTCACATAGAGCACATCTATTAGGAAGAGAAAAATCCCTTTTACACAGGTTATCAATAGTAAGAATTTTATTCTAAACTAGAATCCAAAAGAAGATATTTATCTTAGAGATAAGCATCAAATTCCAAAGATTAGACCAAAAAGGAGGAGAAACTTGATGCTCCAGTAGAAAACCAAAGCCAAATGCAATAGAGTACTTACCATGTGAAATAATCAGTCAAATGAAAAGGTCATCCAAGGGATTTAAAGGAAACTAAGAGAAAGGAAGCATTGAAATTCAACCAAACCTAGATCGACAATAATTCCAACCCCCATTTTGAAAATAATTAGCCAATTAGTAGCCAAATTTTTTGATACAAAGATCTTGGAAAGGTTGAGCCAATATTTGATTACTAAGAGGAGAGTTACCAAATCACAAATCCTCCCAAAAATTAATAAGCTTACCATTCCCAAATTTCCATCTAATACCTTTCTTAATGATATACCTAGTCTTTAAAATGTTCTTCCAAATTTCCAGACCTGCGGGAAGATCCTCATCATTCAACGCCTCCCTGAAATTACTATAGCTTGCAAGATATTTTTTCTTCATAACATTCCTCCATTCATTCTTCTCAGACATAAGTCTCAAGAGTTTTTGGCTAGAAAAGCAAGATTGAATTTATTTATTTTCCTAATTCCAAGACCACCCAACTTTATGGTTATACAAACTTGATCCCAAGCCAACAAAGGGATTCTCTTCCTTTCCTCGATTCCAACCAAAGGAACCTTTTTTGGATTTTCTCAAACTTTTTTGTATAATTTCTAGGGACTTTAAAAAGACTCATGGCATAGATAGTCATATTATGAAGAGTAGCTTTGATAAGTTGAATCTTACCGACCTAAATAAGCAGGGCCCCTTTCCAACCAACAAGTTTAGATTAAAACCTATCCAAAATCCCCATCCAAAAGGAATTTGGAACCTTGTTATCACAAAGAGGCATACCTAAATAAGTAGACGAAAAAATGCCCATTTTACATTAGAGAATTCTAGCAATCTTCAAATGTCTTTGCAAAGGCATATTCATGAAGAAAATAATGCTTTTGGGAAGGCTGATTTTCTAACCAGAATCCCTTTCATAGTTTAGCAAAATAGATTTGATATTTATGGCTTTTGGGATCGATGATTCCCCCATTATGGAAGTATCATCAACAAATTATTGATGGAAACAAGGAGGCATGCTTAAGGAAGGGTGAATCCCCTTTAGAGATCCTTCATTAACAACCCCTTGAATAGATCTTCAAAAATCTTCCACCATAATCACAAATAGAAATAAAGAAATCAGGTCACCTTTTTTGACACCTCTAGAGATTTTAAAGAATCCCGAAGGGGAACCATTAACAATAACATAAAACTTGGGAGAGGATATAAGTTGCAAAATGAAGTCCACACACTTTCTCCCAAAGCCAAATCTAGTCAACACTTTAGTTAAGAAAAGCCAATTAACTCAATCATAGGCTTTCATCAAATCAAGCTTGAGGAAAAACATATCCTTCTCGTAAAGAGAGAGTTAATGTTTTATGCACCAAGATAATGAAATCCAAAATGTCTATTAGGGACAAAACCAGTATGTTGAATGGAGATAACTTCAATAAGTAAAAGTTGCAATCTCATTGCAAAAACCTTAGAGAAGATATTATAAATAGAATTGCACAAGTTGGTGGGCCTGGAATCCCCAAAAAAATAAAACCAAGATTCTTAGGAATAAGGACTAAGAAAGTAGAATTCAACTCTTTAAGCAATTTTTTGCTCCAAAAAACTCCTTAGTAGCATCCACTACATCCTTTGCCACTATATCCAAAAAATATTGAAAGAAGACAAGAGGGAAGTCGTCTGGTCCATGTTCTTTATTAGCTTGGAAAGAGAAGAACACTGACCTTATCTCCTCCTCAAAAGGAATATTGGTCAAATTTGTATTGCTTTCCTCAGAAACAATTTTAGGAATAACTCCAAGAAATTGATCTTCACTCTCTCGATCATGTTTGGAATCATCAAAAAGGATATTAGAAAATAACGCTGTAGCAGTTGGGTGGATTTCCCCTTCCTCCTTAAAGACAATTATTGGTTTGAATAACTTTAATTATATTATCTGCCTGATGCTTAAGAGAAGAAAGGTGGAAAAACTTGGTATTTTGATCACCACTTTTGAGCCAAACCACTCTAGATTTTTGTTTCCAAAAATATTCCTCTTTGACTATAATATCATGCAGACGAGATAAACTTTAAACATGACGGCCTTAATTCCATAGATAAACTTTATAGACTCATGAAGGGTAGATGGAATAACCCCTTATGGTGTCAATCCAAGGTTTTCCTAAAAGGAAATTATAGGAAAGATTCACTAGCATAATATGGAAAAATGTGGGAAAAGTAATATGGCCTTAAAAAATACATAAAGTAGCAATACTCAAAGGATTTTGTCCAACATATCAAAATCTTCCATAGAGACACTCAAACGAGTGATTCTAGAGGTATCAATGTGAATACATTTAAGGAAGTCGAAACTACACACATTAAGACCAAAACCATTATTAATTAAGATATTTATAATACCCATAAAATTAATTACAACTTTGAAAAGAAGAGGAAGATTCTAATGGTAGACTTCATAATAAGGGAGAAAAGAAATATCCATTGAGTCAATAAAAATGCAATCAATTACATTAGTTATTTTAGTGGGTTTGGTTGAATAGGGCATAGGAATATTTTGTAAATATTTTGAAGCAACTAGCAATAAGAAAGCAGCGTTTGAATGAGATCCCAAATAGAATTCTTCGCTTGGGTAGTTTGAAGCTACTCAATAAGGTCATACTCTTTAATATTCTTAAGAAGAATATGAGAATCTTAAGGAAGAACATGATCAAGTAAAGGAAGAGAAATAAGAGTAATGTTGGTTTTCCAATTTCATTGAGTATTATATATGTCACATTGGACCTACCACATGAAAGTCAATAGTAAGGGCAAGAGTTGTAGATGTGCACATTAGAGTAGAAGATGGAATACAAATATTGAGAGAGAGGTTATTATCTTAATTAGTGAGAACACAAATAGTAATAACAAGTTTTGAAGTAGGGTGAGTCAAATGCACCCTACATAAAAATCTTATGAAAATTAGAAGTATGAAAAGAGCTATCATGTGGACTAGGTCTAGTTTGGTTATGATTAGAATTGTTAAGAACATACATATTAATTATAGATATGAAGTAGACACTAATTGAATAATCTAAAACACTTTATTAAAAATTTATAGAATATCATCTAACATAAAATAAAAATCTTTAATCATAAATGCATTATCAAATGTAATAAAAGTATGTATACAAAAATCAAACATGGCTATAGGTAAAAAAAATATAAAAGATTTTAAAATGTCAAATTCACCAAAATGAAATATGGTAAAGTTGATTACTTTTATTTTAATTCCTTTATTTCCTTTGATACAAAAAAAACATGGCAATGTAGTTTACAGTAAATAAATAAGCAATGTTTTGACCTATCTAAATGTATTTCACCTAATTAAAAGCTACATTCATTCCCTAACAAAATAGTTTGATTTTTCTATTAGGCTAAAAATCTAGAATAATTGAAGACACGATAATATATTCTAGAAAATGAAGATAAAATAGGAAATTAGAGAAATATAAAATTTGGAGAAAGATTTAGAAGATAGATATAGTACAAATTCCCACACAATTCATGAATGATAACACAAATGTGCTAGTGTTAAAGTGTGTTGTCAACCTCCATACATAGGACAAAATTGATACATAAACTCAAAGATAGAGTACAATAACCAAATACAAAATAAATATTTATAAATGATAACAAAAATATGTGAAATATTAGAAGAATTTATATTGCTTGAACTAAAATGAATGACCTTTGAATGAAATCTAAGTAAACATAAAAAATAGCCAAGAGATGAAGAATGTGAAACCTTATGTGATGAATTCACTAAAAGTGTTAGCTAGATAGAGAGAGAATAATTGACTACTTGCCAGCTTGCCAAAAAGCCTCAAATATGGTCTTCCAACCTCTACAGGTGGTCATAAAGAAAATATTGGATTTGATTTGATGTGTACATTTAATGCAAAGTGTGTCTAAAATTAAAAAGAACAATAGTATAATGATGTATGAATATTAATCACTTAGGCCTACATAGATTTTAATATCCTAGTGTGTATGAAAAAAATATATTAGAGATGTAGATTCAGCAAGAACTTTTCCAATGAAAATAAGATAAATGAAATAGCACAAATACACCAAGGAGAGATCATTACCTCAGGGGAAGAAAAGAGGAAATAATGTTGTGAAGAGTCAACATAAAGTAGTAAATAGTATCACAATAGAGAGGGCTACAACCAAATTAGACATTTCAAGAAATATAGTTGCACATAGAGATTTTAATAGTGACTCAAAGGTACATCTTAATAAAGAACTTGCAAATGAAAGAAGAATAACTATAATATCATAGACAGAAAAATAGGAGTTGCAACCAAAGAAAAAGATGTTCAAAGGCTACAACCAAAGAAAATATTGATCTTTTCATTGCATGCCATTAGATTTTGTAAGAAGATTTTCCTAAGAGGACGAGGAAGGATAGGGACATCTATTTTCACAAGTACATATGTATTAAATGGAAAAAAAAGATGTTACAGCTGACATCAACAATCAAAGAGGAGAGAAAATAAATGCTTTAATTTTTTAATTTGCAAGACGATGACGTGATTAGATAGACATCAACATGGTTGTGCTAGTGTCCAAAAGAAAAAGCCAAGAAGAATTTCAGAAACTTGAAGAAAGACAAGGAATATGAGAACACAAAATTTTAGAAAATTGGTGAAAGAGAATGGTTAAAATCCAAACTTAGTGTGTCCTAAACATGTTAAGGGAATCGATGTTAAAATAATTGTAAAACGTAATGCAATAGTTGTAAGGTATGCAATTTTCAACATTACAATGATGTATTTTGATGCAAATGAGGGTTTGAATGCCCTTTAGTTTTGAGGACATGAACTCTATTGACATGTTATACTCCAAATCATGGTTCAAAGTGAGTTTTGTGTAAAGACATAGTTAGTTATGGAATATTACCTTTTTAGTTTGGGATGATGGTCCCACTTTTCCTTTAGGTAGCTCCTAGTACAATTGAGTTCTTTGATCATGTTAAGGTCATGGGTCTTCTTCAATCTCTAGGAGACGTATGTTTATCATGATGTCATGGGTGCTCTTGATCACTTTCAATGGAAGCTTTGATTGATGAAGATTTGTTAGTTTGATAGATAATCCTTAGTTTATAGGATGTGTTATTGTGTTATGTTAGACTCTTGATTACCATTTGGAGTTTTGGCATGATATAGGCACTCTTGGGAGCAAATCTACTCATTGGAGATAGATGATCTTCTATTGAGGAGATGTAAATCATGATGTTGTGTGTTCTTGTTTCTTTAGTTAGAACTTTGGCACTGATTTGTAGTAATCTAATTGAGTGCAATTATATTTTTTCTTGAATCTCCCAGATCTTGTGGTTGAGCACCTCTTTCTTCTAGTAATATTTGGGGGAGGTTGGAAATATTTATCCTTTTTTGGAGATCGTGTTGGAATGGTGACTTTTTATGATGTTTTAGCAAAAAGACCAAGGTTACTACACCTAGAGTTGGGTGTGAGTTCACCATGGACCTCATGAGTATATCATTCATAAAGAGAGTTGGTCTAACTCAAAGAATCTCAAGAAGAAGAATCACATACTCTATTCTCAATCAAATAAACAAAGAATGATCAAATAGATATTGCCCACTTATTATTTCATATGCATTTTGTTTTGTTCTTTGTTTCTTGTGTGATGAGTCTTGAGTTGTGGATGTCAATGAGGGCTAATTTGAGGAGTACAATGGATGATTAATGACTCTCATCCTATTCCTAAGTTTTTAGAATGGTTGTTAGTTAGATCTTCCTTATGTTGAGAAG
This sequence comes from Sequoia sempervirens, assembly GCA_007258455.2. Taxonomy (NCBI): domain Eukaryota; kingdom Viridiplantae; phylum Streptophyta; class Pinopsida; order Cupressales; family Cupressaceae; genus Sequoia; species Sequoia sempervirens. Next base: position 152,284 of record VDFB02322188.1, read on the forward strand.
CTTACATATTTTCAATTTGTTGATGTTGTGTTTGACCTTGAGCTTGACTAGTTAGATGTTGTGACAAATTTTATACATGGGGATTTGGAAGGAGATTACTTATCACAACTAAAGCACTTGTTGGTGTTGGTAGAGGGACAAGGTTTGATTTGTAGGTTTTGTTTCTATGATATATTATCTATCCTAGAGGTTTGGTTCATTTCATATCAGGGAAAACTTTAGTGGCAAAACTTCGCCAATTGGCGAATTCTAGAAATCGGCCAAGTTGAAATTGGCGAATTTGTGCAAACCAACAGGGTGTCCAAATCGACCGAATTTTATGAATTATCGGTCCAATGCATGTCCATTCACCAACGATTTATTTTATGAGGCATATTTAAGTAACAAATTCACCATAACAAAGTATGCATTTCAAATGGACCGACTAATATTTTTGCCTGGAATCCTAGAAGCATGTACTAAAACACCTACATATTTTCCAATACTATTAAAACAACATTGTAGTAGGACCCATTTTGCCAATTAAAATTTACAAATAGTTGCTTGTGAAGACCCATTTCGCTAATTAAAATTTATAAATAGTTACTTATGAGGACCTATTTCTCCAATAGCTTTAAAAAATAATTACATTTGAGGACACATTTCGCCTTGAAAATTACAATGTATTGTTATATAAACACGCAAGATTCACCAAATTTTTAATACACCATTTAAAAATCCCACGAAATTTGCCAAATATGGATTGATATAAATACAATTGAAACTGTCATTTATTCTAACACATTTTGTTCAGTTCTGAGGTTCTACTTCTCAATTCAGAAGTCAACAAAAGCTGAAAATGTACACTTAAAGGTGAGTGATCATTTCTTCATAGTGTTATTAGTTATAATAATAAGTTTTATTTATCTCTTTTCCATTCTTGCTTCAGTCTTAAAGATGATATTGAGTAGGGAATGGGATCTAATTTTTTTGTCTTTCTTAAACAAGAAGACATTTTTTTCCAGCTTTTATTCGAAGTGAGAGATCAATATGTCGAGTAGCAAGGGTAAGACTCTTGATCCTCAAGGTAGTGAAGAGACTAGGAGGCCATCAAAACACCCAAAACGTAGAGGTATCATACAGTCTTACTTTGGAATTGGAAAAGCTTCTAATCCATCAGATCAAGATGGAGATACATCATCAACTCTTCCACCTAATATTAATGAAGAAGGAATTCATAATACCTCACCGCCACCGGAAGGTCAAGGTGAGATTGTCATTGAGTTAAATCCAAATGTATCAAATGAGGATGGAAATAGTGCAAAAGATGTTCCAAGGGATACCCTAGTTAGCTAGAATGAGATAATTGACTTGGATGAGGATGATGTTGGTAGCAAGAAAAGAAAAAGAAAAGAAAAAATGGGGCACAAGTGGGAAATGAAAAGGAATTTTCAACTTGCTTGGTTGTCAAAGTACCCATTCATTGTACCAGTGGGGAAAGCAAACTATATTGAAAGTGCAAAATTGGCCAAATTTATGATTTGTAGTTGGAAATGTGGAAGAGACAAGACGATGCAGCTAAAGCTTGACACTATAGAAAAGCATATCGGTAAAGTTTATGAAAAACAAATCATAGACGGAAAAGAGCAATCAGTCGTATGATGGAAATCAAAGGAAGAATGTCTTCATGTTAGGTATGCCACAAAATATGAAGAGCATGACCAAAGAATGTCGAAGCTTGCTGCAGGTCAAGGTACACTTGAGGCTCAATTTGGAAAAGCAATGGAAGCAAAAAATATGTCAAAAACTATTAAGATGAGTGTTGTTTTTCATATTTTGTCCAGAGGACATCCTATGACTGACTACCCAAAATATTCTAGTTTATTATCTTATTTGGGCGTTCCTCACTATCCCTTCTCACATTGGTCAGTAAACGTTGGATGGGAATGGGAAAACTGTCTTGTTGCAGTGGAAAAGGAAGATTTAAAGGAGAAAGTAAAAGAGTCAAATTTCATTGCATTATCTTTAGATGAAGTTACTATGGTAGAAAATACTTCTTGGGTCTGTATGCATTTGTATATTGTAGAATGACATATTTGCCAAGCTCATCTTCTCTGTGTTCATAAAATGAAGGAAAGTTCAACATCGCAAAATCTATTTGAACTAGTCAAGAAATCTTTGAATGAAATTGTAGGTATAGACGAGTTGACAATTGCAAAAAAGTTGGTGTGTGTAGGAGTTGATGGAGCTGTAGTGATGCAAGGTCAAAGGAGTGATGTTTGCATAAAATTACAAACTAATTGTGCACCATACATGCTTGGAATTCACTGCATGGCCCACAAAATGAATTTAGCATTCAAAATTGTAAGCAAGTTTCCTACAAAATCAAAAGTTGAAAATCTAGTTTGCGAGATCCATGCACACTTCTGCCAAAGTCCCAAACGTTTCACAGAATTTCAAAATTTTTCTAAGGGAATAACACCAGGAAACAAGTGTCTCAAGGATGTTAATACCAAATGGATCTCCTTGCATGAAGCAGCGCAACGAGTTCTTTCATAATATCAATCCTTGATTAGAGTGATGTACGAGTATCACAACACAGTAGACAAAGTTCTTGACCTCTTACATAGGTTAAGCAATATAGAGACACTCTTGAATTTAGCTAGTCTTCTCCCCATGCTAGATGTGATGAACAATCTTATGAAGAAATCCCAAGACATAACTATGTATATTTATGAATATTCCAATCTATGTAAACATACATGCTTGGCCCTTGATCATCTATATCTAGATCTAACACAAGAAGGCCCAAATTATTTCATGTGGCAGAAAATTATTGATTTGAATAATCTTGATAATTATTTACAGTTTAATGCAAGTGGGCACTTATGTATTTGTGTACGTGGATATGAGATACCGATGTACCATTGTGAGACAACCAGACGCTCTAGAAAAGAAGTAACTGTTAACGAGGAATATTTTAATGACATTGTTAAATCTGTTAGTGATAATTTGAAGGAAATTGCAAAATCTTTTTCCTCAGAGATTCGTGAAAGATTCCCTCAACGTGTAATACTTGGAGCCATGAGTATTGTGTATCCTTAATTTTGGGTAAATCGAGATAGCCCAAAATATTTTCATGATAAAGTAAAAATCTTGATCGAATAATTTTTGAAAAGTGTAACATACAATGAGCAGACAATAGAAGGAATTTTAAATGAAGCTAAGCTTAGAAAACAATGTAGGAATTTTGCAACATCTATGAAGGACCAATATAAATCCATGGGCACAAAGAAGGCCTTTGAACTGGAATCAATAAAAAAGGTTTGGACAAGCTTAGGTAAGAGTGAAATATTGCATGATTCGATATCAGAATATTTCAAACTTGTTGATTTATGTCAAACAATGATATTGGGATTGGTGGAGGATGAGAGAGTTTTCAATACATTGGAATTTTTGAAATCAAAGTTAAGAAACAAACTAGACAAGAATTTGGAAAATTGCTTGAGGATGAAAGGAACTGCATATAATGTCAATTTTTTTCCTTTTGAAAGGGCACTCGCAATCTAGAGGTCCAAATGTGAAAGAAGATGGACCGGGTTGTGCAACACTCCAATTCCAAATGCTGTACTGGTGGCACTGGCAGTCACAGTGGGATTGGGACATATGACATTAACACAAATCACATAGTGAATGCTGAATTTGAGACACAAGCTGAAGAAAATGAAGAGTAGACTCAGAATCAAGACAACTCTTTTACTTTATCTCAAGATGAACGTCAGTTTGAGGACCCCGACTCCGTTTTGGAAATTGAAGAGAATTAGCATCTTTTAAGTATTTATACTACACTTCATGAATCGGTTTCCATTGTTCCAAACTATAGTTGATGATATTTTATATTGTATTCCAAACTATAGTTGATGATATTTTATATTGTATTCAATGAAATTTTGAATCATTGCACTTCATGATATTTTATTCTATATTGCACTTCATGAATCATATTCCAAACTGTAGTTGATGATATTTTATATTGTATTCCATGAAATTGTGATATTTTATATTTTATATTTTATATTGTATTCCATGGTATTGAATTTGATATGTGATTCTGCATCATTTTTAAAGAACAACACTTATCACACTACTTATAAATTCCTATTGCATTTCCATTCACACAATCTTTGATAAATAACTGAAAGGAATATTAATCCATTCCTTGAACAAAAGCTAACAGTTCAACATCCATAACTTATAAGCTAATAGAAGCTAACAGTTCAACATAAATAACTTATAAAGGAATCCACACAACTTAAACAATAAAATCTTAAACTACCAAATCACCTAAATTATACCGAGAAATCCTTACGCATCCATCACCATAAAATATTTGTTCACAAATAAATATTCCACAACAATGAAAATAACCAAAAATATATCATTCCAATAATAGATAATCCACTGGCAAGCTACTCAACAAAAGCAGAATAAGTCCACACACCATAACGCAAAGATTACGTATGCATGAACTTCACCATTGTCTTTCTATATTGAAATAACAGAAAAGCAATAAAAATATCAAAGTTTTTTTTGTCTTGATAAGGATTTCTTGAAGACAACCATTTTAGAAATTAAAATAAAAAGTCTTTGAAGTATCAAGATAGCCAAATTAAAGAAAATAACATAAAAACTAAATAGCGGTCCCAACACCGACTCTTTTGCTTCCAATTATTTCCACCTCCTCCTACTCCAGTAACGCCTCCTGTGCCTTTACCCGGTACTTGGTGACAATTGCAGTGATGTTTTTGCTTCCTGGAGTCATGGTGATTTGCAGCCTTGTCCTCCATCTTGAAAGTGCACGGTCCGACTCAGCTAGTGTTTCATAGATGTTGTCACTTTATGACTTAAATGCACTCATATAGGTCTGTAAGTTATCAATTGTCTAAACAAGTTTCTAGTGGATGTCTCAAGATCACCTACTTCTCTATGATACACCTTTTTAAATTCCCTTGTTATGTCTGCAAGATCCAATACATTTTCACCGAACCCATCCGTGAGGTCCACTTCGAGAGAATTGAAGTTCTCCTTGATCTTCACCAATATGTCAAAGTATTTTTCTAACACTTTATTGATTTCCTTGATATAATCTTCATATACTGACAATTTCCACTCCAATGAATTATACCAACTAGGATCAATTTCTCTAGGGTCATCCGCCAATTTTTCTCTTATTAACAAAGTGTGCTCCATGGAGACTAATTCTGCACTTGAAAGCAAAAATGTGCTACCATGTTCTCTCCTAGTTTTTTGGAGCTCAACTACCAGTTCCTTTCTTTTATCAGACACATTAACAAAGAATTGCCTAAATTTAGTAATGTAGAAAATGCCATCTTGATAAAGCCCTTCTATCCATTCGTTGGCAGCTTTAGCATAACCTAAATTTTTCCTGACCCATTGCACAGTGTTAGAATCAATACCTTGAACATTTGAGCTTGAGGCTTCTTCAGTGGTCAGAGTCACAATTGATGAAATACAATTTCTTAAAGAAAGAATATGAGATTGCAACTGAAGGTTCTCCTTTTTCTGTTCTTTTTCTCTTTTGATCAATGCATTAATAGAGTAATCAACATGATATTGTACAAGGGAAAATTTGCACCCCATGTGCAAATCCCCTTTTTTCCTTTATCCACCTTAGAAAACCAAGTTCAGAGGATTAATTCCACCTAAGCCCATTGCTTGCATCTCACTTGGTTCCTGTTTTGAGTGTCGGTGGAGGCGATTCTGTCAAGGACGCTCGTGCCGCGCACAAACGTCCCTAGCAGATTCCTGCGACTAGACCTGCAGAGGCGTTACTCTTCTCATTGGAGGTGAAGTTGTAACGTCCCCTTCAGCCGACCGACCCGAATATGGACGTTTTTCTCCATTCCTCCATATTCACTCCTTGAACAAGCATTTCATCTTCTAAGCACTCTTGACCACTTCAAGCATTGAATCCAACACTTCAAGCAACATTCCAAGCATTCCATTGCAACAAAGCAACACTCCATCACTTCGATAGAGAAATTTTGGGACCACAACATTGCAGTAGAGGCTTGAGTACTCTCATTTTCTCCCCCAAGCATCCTTGAGTGCTCTTGGTGGAGGTGGTAAGCTTCCCTCTTCTCTCCTCTATCACTTGGTTGAGTAGCATAACACTATTTTGTAGTGCTTATTTTCTCTTTACTATACTATTTCTTTATCTTGTTTCCTTGGTTGTCTGTGGAGGTGGAAACACCTAAATGGGGGTTTGACTAAGGCAGGCCCCTATACAACCCAAAATTCTCCCTCTTTCTATGTGTAGGTGTGTGTGCTTCTTGGAGAACCAATTGGCGAACAAGTTCCTTGGTGCGATTCTCCTTATTTTTGTCACTCTTACATATTTGCTTTATAATATTAGAGAATATTTGATTTATCTAGTTGTGTCATTTTGGCCCTTTAGTTAGTCAACTGGGCCGTTAGCTAGTTTTATTGGTTTAACCTCGTCTTCCTTGTTGTCTGGCCGTACGAACGACAACACACTTTTGAGATGCCAGCGCACCGCGCTAATGTCCAGAGACCGCGCTTTTGTCCTTGGACAGAGAGCTTCCTGAGGCATAGTGTTAGACCTAAAAATTGGCTCGCCTAGCCCTTTCCTTCATTTTGGGTCTATAGAGTAACAGAGAGGCCTCATAGTCCTCATTACTCTCATCTCACATTTCCTAACATTACACTTAGCTGAGGTAAGTTAGGGCAGCCTCTCACATCTTGACCCTCTATGACCTGGGGTCTTGCACGTGGTGGTCCCACTCTCTTACAGATATACATCACCTTCTAAATTAGATGGCCCCATATCAACATGAGTAACCTTGTAGTTGGCTTCCGTTATCTCATTTTCATTTAGGTCCTTTTCTGGATCATCAATCTCCAATAGTTGATGCCCAATAGTGGAATCGGTGACAATTCGTGACATCCTCTTAGCCTTTTTGGGCTTCCAGTGACCCTGTAGCAGAATGACAACTATATCTACTTCAATTGTCATTGTGGGAATATTCTTTCTTTTCTTCTCGACTGCTTTCTTTAACCATGTTGGGGAAGATGCCACTAATCCAGTGTCTCTACTTTCAACACTTACATTTTGTTTTCCTTTTTCAGTTGATTGAACAGAAACATAAGTATCTCGTACTAGAGAAGGGGGAACTTCAAATAATGTGGGAAAAGAATTATCATTAATTATTTTTTGAAAAATGCCCTCAGAGTCTGTAGGCACTGGATTTTCTTGACTAGCCTTTTTCTTAGGTATCGAGGGTACACTATCCTGTTCAAAAATTGATTTTAGCTTGGCCCCAGTGTCTTTTGGCCTCTCGCCATCTCCTCCTGACTGTGAGCTAGTTCCAGATGATCTAATTGATTGCTTTCTAGCTGTTATATTTATGCCAGAGGCCTGTACAGTCCCTTGGTCTTTTATTTGTGAAACTCTTTGCTCATGGGTAGAACACACACTTTGGTGCCATTTTCTGTTCAACCAATCTGAAGTTCTTCTCAAAATAGGGGCAAAAAGGACCATTAAGTCTGAAACTTCATCCTCTAACCAATTAATTATGTACAAGTGCTTAGCAGCAGCGACCCAATATTTAGGATCAATGATCACCGAGTCTTCTTGTGCATCTTCTGGAATATTGAAAGAAATACCAAAAGCTTGTACTTGCCTTAGGGTCAATCTCATGAAATTTCTTCTATACACCTTGCCTTCATCTATACGATATTCCCAAAAATCTTCAATATCAGGGCGATGTTCATAGCTGCTAGCTCAATACAATTTTTTCTTAACATAACCCTTGCTATCAAAATTAGTTCTCATGGGAAAACACTGAAAATTGAATTCATTCAGGGATTTCTCCACACCCCTAGCAATATTATTACTTTTACAAGAAAATGAAGGCATGGACAATGGAAAAGCATACCCTTCTTTCCCATGTTTGAATATTTAACATTTACAACAACCATCTGCCAGAAACTTCAAGAAAAACTAGGAAATCACTTGGGTAACGGGGCAATTTCAATGGAGCCTTCTCAAAACCTCCAATTCTAAGATAAGTAAATTTGTTGAACTGAATGTAGAAACTTCCAAAATTCAATACTAGAGTAGCTGCTTCAAGTGAAACTCGAAGCTCAGGTTTTCCATCAATTCTTCTCACAATTTCCATTAAAAATGTGTCATTGACGCGGAAAAAAATCCTCATTCTAACCTCCTTAGTGAGTTGTGGAAAACTTCTATACACAGGCATGTCCAATGGTAGAGACCTTTGTGGTTCCAACCTTGCCCAAACAACCTCTTGACTGGCTAGAATGTAAACCAGGTATGAGCACATGTGGAAGGAAACAATTTGTCAAAAAATTATCAATTGCTCATTTAAATGATAACTAATAATCTCAGCCCAGTCAATGAATTTATTTTCACTACAAATCAGCAGAATAAAATGGCACATCCAAAATTCAAAAGAGTCTGAATATGCATTACCAAACACATAATGTAGCAAGGTGATAGCATTTGAAATTTGATCCTTAAAATGAACCCTTTTAAGCTTTGAGGGCAACTGAGACTTACCCTTTTTCTCGGACTTCAACCAATTCTTCACAATGGATTTTTGCACCATTCCTCATTCATTATGAAAAACTCGTCACCAACAGCTACAAACATTTCCTCTACAGTTTCCCTCTCTGGAATGCTTAATGTGCGGGAAATGACTTCAAGAGTAATTCTTGCAATGATTGACCCGTCCACAACTCTAATTTCCTGAGTCTCTGGAATGTAGCCCCTTGCACACACAATCACCAAGTCGACGCTTTGTACAACCTCAAGAAAACCTTCTGCGTGTGCCAAACCGCTCTGCAGAACTTTATCTTCTAGTGTTGTTTTCTTCCTTTGCTTCAGGTGCACCATAAACTCCTCCAAATTGAGGTGCCCAATTTTAGTGTCACTCATGCTAGACGAGTTATTTTGAATTCCACTCATGCAAATTCGCAGAGATAGAATGTTTGCACTTGAGAAGTACTGGCATTGGCAAAGAATGAGAATGTAGGCTTTAAATGACTTAGTAAAACTTTGCCACCCACTTATGTCGTTATTTTGATACTGATAGGACATGCATTAAATGTGGCATTCAATTTTATTCCTCGAAAATATAGCCTTTAAACCTGCATGTTTTTTGAAATTCCTGAAAAGACAACTCAAGGTTAGTCCGTACATAGCATTCAATGAGATGACAACGCCTTTGAAAGCCAAGATAAGTCCATAATGTCGCGTGGTCACAAAAACTTGGAACCTTAGAACCAAATTCAAAAGTTTCAAAGTTTTGGAAACCTCCAACTCACCAACTACAAAGATGACCAACAAAGACTTGCAACTCAACAAAGTGAACCAAGTCGGGGAATCGAGAAGTTATGAAAATTTAGAACTCTGCGACAAGGTTATAAAACTCAGAGGACTAGCGACTAAGGTTAGGAAAAGCACAAAAACCGCGACTTTGAGCATTCTCCAAGAGAAATAAACAACACATTCTCCAAGCGAAATAAACAACACATTTTCCAAGAGAAATAGACAACAAGGCATTGAAAATGAATGAGGTAAAAGACCCAAAAGACCAAAGGAGGGGAAGTTTAAAATTGTTGACACTAGTTTAAAAGTTATGGATAACAAGAAGTAAATATAATGAGCTTATTGATGAATGTAATAAGATTCAACAAAAGGTTGTTGAACTTGAAACAGAGCTAGCAAAACAACAAGTGGAAATATTAAGGTCTTAAGGACTAGCTAGTTCAAGTCATGCTGTAACTAGGGAGTGGATGATTGCTCATGAGAATATCTTTTGGTTTGTTGTAACCATTTCTTAAGGAAATGACCGGTATAATCTGTCAAATGAAAATGTGACATGTGTACACTGTACATCTCATCCTAAAGCTTGTTTTTCTCCCTTATTTTGAGTCTATAATCTCTCCAGCTATAAGATTTTACATGAATTATTAATGAAATTTGATCAATGATCTTTCATTAATCTTCTTTGTCATTATGCATTGATGTATGTGATAATTTTGGCTCTGGTTTAATGAACTAGTTAAAAGTACCTTGATTAAAGCATGAATTCATATAAATGTTTAGTGGATCTGATAAGTAGTCATGGAGTTTGAGTATTGATGTGTGAATTGTAATGCAATTTCACTAAGATTATGGATGCCTGGAATTAAAATCACCTTATAGTTCATATTTTAATTGTGTTAAAAGTAAAACTTTAACATGTACTCAACGATTCACCACTCAACTCAATGCTTAATAACATATTAACAATAGTATTAGTAGCATATACAACAATGAACATCAACAATCGTTTAATGTGTATCTACTAGCTGAAACCACTACCAGACTTTTTCTTCAAATGATAAAATAAATAATACAGATAATTGAACATCAACACATTACTAAAGTTTGAATTTGAGATTTTTTATTGATTATCACATTAAGGAATACATAGAGGCATTGGCAATGCAAAATATTTCTCAAAAACAACTCTGCACAGAGCTGAGTTGGAACTTGGAAACTCATATTATCAAAAATCAAATCACTGCATCACCTTTTCTAACAACTTCCACTGTTCAGGTGGTGGAATTGTTATTTGTTCTAACTGATGTTGTTTGACTTGAATATTTGTTAACAATTCATGATTGAAATTGGAACCTTTCTTGGATTCTTCAGTCAATTTTGCATTCAAGGTTAGCAATGGTTTGATGGAATCCAAATTGTTCACCACATCCAGGTTTTGAGGAAATTGATCCAAATCAATCTTCCTTACACCCTCCATCTTCTTTCTGATATCATTCTTTCCAATGAATTGCTCATTTGTGTCAAAAGCCTCTAGCAAACCAAGCTCTGTGAAGCTCCTTAGCTTTTCATCCACCTTCTTCATCTTGTTTGCATCCAAATGCAAATATTCCTTTGTTTCACGCATTCTCAAACACTTTTCAATGATAGACGACAACGCCATTGATGTAGCAAGCCGATTAGTAATCCCTTTTGATTTCAAAACATTGTCACTGGATTTGTAGATTGTTTGTTGAATTTGATTTGCAAATTTCTCTAATGCTAGCACATTTTTGTTGTCCACTAAATATTTGTTGAGCTTCTTATAATGTTGTCTGATAGCATCAATCAATTGAAACATGTCACACAAATGATCAATCCTTTGCATTAGTTCATCCCGGATCTTTTGTTTCATATGCCTCATTGTTTCTCTACAAAATGCAAATAACTTATTTTGACAAGACTTAATTTCATTTTTTGCTTCCATCAGCTCTACCTCCAATCTTTCATTTCTTTTTATCTCCTCCAATTTTTGTTCCCACTGTGCATTTCCATTCACAATGCTTAGTCTTAATTTTTTTGAAGTGGATTTTTCCTCATCATATTTCTTATTGCTCTCATCTAGCCTTCGCTTCAATTCATTCAATTTAGTCTCATTTTTCTTATCCTCTTTGCTTGTTGATGTAGAGGTAGATTTTTTTATTCTTTTTTCTAATTCATTGCTCTTGTTATCTGTTGCTTTCCTCTTTGCTTTCTCATTTGCTAGGTCTGCTTGTAACTTTTCTATTTGAGTTTGCAACCCTATCTTGCTTTAGCAATGATGTGTACACCAATTCATTGCTCTTCTTTGATACATTAATTTTGTCAGTATTTTTGAGTCCAAAAAAATCCAATTGAATATTGTTCACCTGGAATTCAGATCGAGCCATCTGATTTGTTGGTTTGTTTTGAACTGTGGGAACAAGAATTGTGTACTCCATGATTTCTTTATTTGTGTCAAATGTGGGTAATACCATGGTTGTTGCAGGCTCTGAAGTTACAACAGACACACTCTCCATCAGTTGCTTCTTTTCTTTTTTATTCAAGTCTGATTTCTTTTTAAACTCTTCAATGCAATCAAAACCTAGGGACACATGAACAATGGAATGCTTGAATGGCGAAGGAATAGGAGTACTTGCAGTTGCTAATGATGTCACAGCCAGACTAACTGGCAGTGGGGGAGTGCTTGGAAATAACTCCTTTGTGGTGGATCCACTGGTAGTGTGACTTGGACCTGTCAAAATCCTTTGCCTCTTTTGTATGCCTTGATCACCTAGTGTTTATGTGGTATATTGCATTGTTGTCTTGTGTGTATTTTTTTGTTGTAGCACATGTTGACCACTACTAGTACTACTACCCATACCATCACCACCAGAGGCAGTGCCATTTGCACTAAGCTCTCCACCATGGGCATGTCCTAGTTGTGATTGTGTCTAATCATGAGGATGAGGATTTGAAGCTCTAACAAATTGAATTGTTTCAACTCTACTTGTATGCCCTTCGTCTACTTTATCAGCTCCAAGGCCAGATTTATCAACTAGTTTTCTATGCTGTACATCTATTACTGTAGGAATTCCTTGTCCTTGGGACCCCAAACCACCACCTTCATAACCCATTTTTTCAGCTATGGCTGCTTCTGAAGTATATGCTTCTTTTGTGGCCTCACTTAAACTAGATTTGACATGGCTTTGTCCTTGGGACCCCAAAGGACCACCTTCATAACCCATTTTTTTGACTATGACTACTCTTGAAGTATATGCTTCTTTTGTGGCCTCACTTAAACTAGCTTGACATGGCTTTGTTCTACTTCTTCCCTATCATCATTAGATTCATCGTCAGTTTCTTTGTCTCCAATTTCATTGAGATGCTCTATATTCCACAATTTTCTAAACTCATGATCTTCTTTGTTATCTCCATACTCTGCAAGAGCTCTTGGATCACCTAGCTCTTTCCTCATAGACCAAAAGGAAATTTTTTTTTATCATGACCAATTTTTAGCTGTAACTTCCTTCTCTAGAGAATCTGGTATTTTTACTCTACTAGATGGTTTATGACTTTTTTCATAAAAAATGTTGTACCTCCTAATTGTCTTTCAATGCAATGCCATAATTTCTGCTAACAATTGTTCGAAAGAAATACCATTATCAACAACACTTTTCTCCATTGTTATTTTGACCTCATCCCAAGATCCTTGTTTCTCAAGTTTTCAAGCAAGGGTTTACTTTGATGTTGAATCCTACTTGTAACATTCTTATTGAGCACAATCATTGATTTAGTGGTGTCACATGGATCATACTGCCAATGACAAATAGCATCAAAATAAAAAAAATTCAAAAGATTATGTGCCACACTAAATGCCTTTCTCTCGAATGTGAACCCTCCACACGAAAAAGGTAAAGAAGGAAATAAGGTCTTCTTTTGCTGACCGACAAAGTGTAGTTCATTAGTACTATGCATCTGCCTTACATATTCCAATGCAAAACCCTTTCTATCACATGTATTGGAAGTTTGTATGGATGTACTCTCGATCCATAAAATCTTACCACAATATATTCTTCCATTAAGTACCAATCAGCCAATTGTATTTCTTTTCCTAGTTGAATGCAGTTTCTACATGACATAAGCAATCTAGGCATTGGAGTATTTGTAATTTCTTGATGCAATGGAGCCAAAAAGTAGTCTACAAAATGACTGTAGTTTCTTCAAGAACCATTCATCCTTATCTCAGTGGTCCATTCATATACTGGAGCCATTTTCTTTTCCTCAACATTACTATAGGGCTAAATCTGAAGCTTGTTGGTCTAAAACATTCCTCTAGATTTGAATAGAAAAAGATAGCACAAGTAGGTTGTGAACCTAAATATCTTGGTGGAACCTCCTTTAATCATTTAAAAAATGTTTATGCATGGATTCTACAATGTGCTCAATAAAATTATATTTGACATGTGGAACACCATAATGGATATTATATACCATTTCAAGGAGGCTTGCATCCACTTCCAAATTGCTATCTAGTCTGAGGCAAAATGCTAGCATGGAAATAGTATCCTGAACCCATGGTTTAAAAATATCCAAATCATAAGGAGGCTTATGATCACCTTTCAATTTGTTTCTATCCTAAACTATTTTATTTAAGAAATATTTTTTCTCCATTTCATCCACTGCTTCATAATCACTAGCAAACTTTTCTAGGTCAATGTGGATATTTCCAAATTCTTTGGTTGTAAACCCCAACACTTTTCCAAGTTCTTATGCATTAATGGATAACAATTCTTCTTTGCTATCTTTATTAACAATTGCTCTTTTGGAACCTAGAATAGGGTGGTGCACTGCAATGAGCAAACTGAAGACTGAAATCTCCTTGTGTGTTGACCCTCTCACTTAAAAATAAAATCACTTAGCAGTAGAAAGTGCTTTTTTTTTAACATTAAAGTGATGAAATGTCTCGTCGTCTACATGTTGCTTCTAGACTACACAATTAGTACATGGATGGAAACATTTAAAACAAGCCATTTAGTCCTGCATTGACAATAAATTCTAAATTGTTGATCTTTGTAAATCTAATGGTTAAAGGGTGATTCCAAAGGTTTAAGTTCGCAAGCCTAGCGCTCTGTGCACTTCATTCCGGAATGCAACTACAACCATACATCAAATGTTCATCGAACGGTTGAGTAATTTATGATATAAATAATAACCATGTGTTTTAAAGTTGTTTTAAACTTTAATGCACTAGGATTAACATCAAGGCCAAGGGGTCAGTAACTTAACATTGCAAAGGACTTAATAAAATGAATAATGATACCAGGAATCAGGGGAGAAGGTCAACAACAAATTAGAAATCAATAATATTTCGGTAAACCTTAACAAGAGTGACAACTTTTAGTGTTTATAATGTTTTTTGTCAATTTGATGGCAACTTTATTTTTTCATTTGTATTGCTTTATGTTTTACTTTTAAATCTGCATGCAATTATTTCATAAATAGATAATACTTAAAGGAAAAAAAACTGATTTGATTAGATTCATAGACACTGAACTCAAAAAATAACTCTTTATTGTAAATGAATAACAAAGAATAACACAACACAACCATTTATTTTATTACAACTGAATTACAATGTCACATTATTACATATCTTTTTAAAGATGAGTAGTTGTAAAGCAAACAAGCTCCTATTTTGTATAAATAACATATGTCACTTTACATAGACACAATTTATTCCAAGCTATTGCTCATGACAATGGATTACAAATTGATTCCAATTTACAAGCTTCTGCTGGTGACAACATAATACAAATGTGACACTAAAAATAAATGCATGATTCCAAAGCTTCTGTTGGTAAGACAAATGTGGCTCTGAAAATAAATGCAAGGATTCGCTTAGCCAACCATGCTGGGGAAAAGGGAGTTGTGAAGATACAAAATGTACTTATCTCCTTTGAGAACCAGAATCATGCAGAAGATGAGGGGTAGTAAAACTACTCCCATCTTCTACTTGCAACCTCCATGCATTAGGATAACACTTATCTCCATCAAAGCTCCTCATCTTGGTTCAAAACCTGTCTGAGAAGTCAAGTCAACCAAATCAACTTCTTTCCAATTCCACCCATTCTGAACTTGAAGGAAATTGGTCTTTTACTCTATAACTACATAACTAGAGGTAGGAGAATTTAGAGTATCCCCAATAATACCACATCATCTTCTTCATGAATCCTTATTAACCCTTAAAAATGAAAACCCTTATGACACTATCCACTATCACTAACCCTATTTATGGGCCACTAGTGTCGCAACTAGCCTGATTCACACAAACCAAAAAACTAACTTAATCGATTCGTTTAACTTAAGCCTTACATATACAATTAAAATGTTTAATTTGATTGACGTTTGGCTACATGCAAATTGTACCTTAGCTGACAAGCTATCAAAATTGGCCACTCAAACAATATGAAATCATTACAAATCTTCTTTGATTAAAGCTATGAGTTGTCCAATCAATCACTTCAGATGTTCATATGGCATTAATCGCCGCTCGTAGTACGACTACCACACTTTCTTCAAAAAGATTGAGAATTTCAATTAAATGAAATGTAGTACATCGAGCCATTGAAAAGAGAGAATGCGTGATGAGCCTTGATCTCACCACGTGTTCGCATCTAACGGTTCTAGTGTTATTCTGGAGGTTTCAATTCGCAAGTCTAGTGCTTCAAAGATTTACTTCCGGAATGCAACTACAACCGTCCAAAAATTCATCAAACGGTCGTGGTTATATTGATTTGTGCTGACATCTAGCTATAGATATGGAATATCCTTCGCACATATTTCCTTCATTACTTTGGTCTGGTGATTGTATTATAAATTATTTTATAAGGTTGATAATTCAACCTTGTTTGGCCTTAACATCCTTTGTGTAAAATGTTCTTAATTTTTTAAGCCCTTGTCCTACGTTCTTCCTAGGCGGTCCCTCTCTTAAAACAAACTTTATGCATGTGCATATTTCTGCCACTTAAGTTCTTGTATTGCTCATCCCCAAAATCCTCCAACCCATCGTGTTCATTACCACGATGAGTGATGAGCCTTGATCTCACCACGTGTCCACATCTAACGGTTCTAGTGTTATTCTGGAGTTTTCAATTCACAAGTCTAGTGCTTCAGAGATTTACTTTTGGAATGCAACTACAATCGTCCATTGAAAATTCATCGAATGGTCGTGGTTATATTGATTTGCACTGACATTTTGCCACTGAATTTTTTTTTATTAGTTTGAGATTATGTTTAATTCGCCAATGTTTTTTCTTATTCATTTGAAAATAGGTTTAATTCGTCAATGATTTTTTTTTTTGGTTTGAAAAAAAGTTTTAATTGCCAACAAAATTATTTTTTCTGTTTTGAAAATAGGTTTAATTCACTAATGGAAATATTTTCTAGGTTTGAAAATAGATTTTAATTGCCAATGAAAATATTTTATTGGTTTAAAAAAAAATTGCAATTCGCTAGGATTTTCCACAGACTTCTAGTGATTAGAAAAGATTCGCCAATCGAGATTTTTTTTTCCTGAAAAACAAAAAAATTGTCAATAAAATTAATATTTTTATCGAGAAGTATACAAGATTCTCCAGGATTTTACACCTTCACTTAGGGGAGGGGGGGAGGGGGAGGTTTCTTAAAGTTATCGTTGTTTCATATTGGTGTTGAGGTTTGTGTAGAGCTAATCAAATTACTTTATTTGGTTTTTTGAACATGTTGGTGATCATTGCACTTCATTATCTTCTTAAAATAGTATGAATAATGGGAGCTCTTTAATCTCTATTTTCCATGTGATATAAGAGAACCTAGAAGAGCTAAGTTTTTTTGTCAAGGTGACCAAGGGACAACTTTGTAGTGGGTTAGGTTTCAAATTTGCATTATAGTTTATGTGTTCTTTGACACTAGTTGATATAGTGGACATGAACTACATCCTCTATGTTACAAGTGTAATTGGTGGAACTTTTGTAAGTTATGGTTGGATCCAAACTACGCATCACCCAAGTAGTGGGACTTCTAAGCAAGTATATGTGTCAATAAAATATAGTATAGAGGTCAATTTTTTTACATATCTATGTATTTGTTACTAATGGAGACAAACTTTGTGCAAGATGATGTATATACAAAGACTTGAGATTGTGGATTGGGCTACATATGTGGATAGCACAAGGCCTACCATAGGGTTCATTTACATTCTTTTTAGGTGTGATTAGTTAGATGAGTTAGCAACTAGTTGTGGTCAATGTTTGAGCTATGTAAGTGAGTACTTAGCAACTATTGAGGATTATTTGTTACAATTTGGCATTGAATTTTGTGTTCATATTTTGGTGTATTGTAGGATACAATTATGATCTATGTAGCAATTAGAATGTTGTCATCATGACAAAGTTCAATAGCATTCATGTTTGGTTGATGTGCATTGATTGTGGTTCTAGATGTAACAATTGCTTAATGAAGTTCGTGAACACAAAAAAGTTTAGATGTTGCACGTGGCTATGGGGATCATTCCTTAGATTGAGTATGTTATTTTACCCCATATTCAGTATATACAAGTGGGAGAGTATTGAGAAAGGTGTACTCCTTGCAAAATAATGTAATATTGTTATTTAGTTTTGGTGCATCTTATGATGTACAAGCCACACTAGGATAGGCATTCTTAGGGACACTTATAAGTTGTATGAGACATCAAATAGGTATTTAATGTGAGTGACACATTGGGTAAATACTTTAATTTAGGAAATCATGGTTTATTGAGCACATAACTCATGGTTAATATAAAACACTTAGTGGTTTTGTGTAAATTTATCCTATAAAGGAAAGCATGTGGTTAGTGGTATAGATAAGCACTTTCTATATCTCACATTTTTTCGTCCATGATCCTTGTTATATTTCCCCACTTAGAGAGGGCGTCCTTTTTAAGCTACATACTTTGTCTTATTTGATCTTGTTCACATTGATATAGCATTGACTTGCATGATCTTGTTTTATATTATCATATATATGTTGTCATACATGCTTAACTTCTATATGAAATGTTTATGCTTACATGTTTCCAACTAGGACATCAATTATTCTTGCTTGTTCTTTATCCTCACACTTGGGCAACATAGGGATACATCTTATATCTTATTACATTATCTTTCATCATCAAATTTTGATATTTATCTAATGCTTGTTACATAGTGTTTTTTGTGACATTACATGTTTATGGGCTTTCATGATTAAATCTTCTTACATATTACTTGTTCTCTTCTCAAATTCATTGCAATCTTATGCTATTCTTTTTCAATCATTTGAGAGCATGATTATAGTGGTCTACTTAATGACCTTACAACTACTCCTTTACTAGTTATAATGATTCTCTCAATCTCCCTCTTTGAGTTATAGTAATCTATTTTACAATGCCACACTTCTCTTTTACTTTTATATTGTTGACACAGCTAAGTTGTTCATGCCTCCATTAGTTTATAATAGATGCTACTAATGGAAACTTGTGTATGCAAGTCTAAAAATGAAGGTATCATTATATGAGGCATAGATAGGGCATCTATAATTATATCCTTTTTACATGTGCCTATTATTTACTTTCATGCTAGTTGTTTGTTTACTTTAGCGTGCATGATTCAAGGTAGTTCACATACAAGTCAAATTGGGGGAAAAATATAAAGGTCAAAAGTACATCCCTTACGCTTTTCCCCACTCGTTTTAGATTTACTTTGACTCAATCTCTAGTGCAATGGTCTAATGTCCATGTGGTATATTTCTAGCAAGTGTTGGCATTAAATATGTAAACTATAAGAATCAAGGTTTGTGTTCCCCAATACTCCAAACCTAACCCTCAAATCTATTGTCTTTAGTCCTAGTTCAAGAGTGTAGATGTGGCCCTAAACCTACCAAACATACAACATTGACCCCTAAATTTTGAAATCAAAATTAGTCAAGGGCCAAAACTAGGTTGCCTCCAACTATTCGTTGCCCACCAACTAAAGCGTAAAATATTTAAATTTAGACACAAGGGTATTGTATAAAAGGGCAAAGCCCTAGTTCATTTTAGATCAAATATCTTACATATTCATAAATCGTTATATCACATGCGAGCATTGCATTGGCATCAACAATCATAAGGAGATTATCTAGGTTATTTGCTTATTGCTTAGCATGTCTTCAAATTTGTCAAAATTGTTGAATTAATCAAGGAGCTTGCATATGGCATAAGGTAGGAAACTAGTCAACTTAATTCCCTAGTATAGCAAGTTCCAATGATGGTTTTAAACACAACCATTTTCAAATACATGGGCCGATAGTAATATGAAGACTCAAAGCACACAATTCAGGGCTAAAAAAAATTCAATGCCGCAAATTTCTAGATCAGGGCCAAACATGCAAAATTAAACCAAAATAGAGTGTAGGTCATAATGCAATTTCGCAGGGCTATACAATCTCAAGTCTGATAGCAAACCTCTAATTTGGATCACAAAGTATGTACTACACTAATGTCTATTATCGCACACAATGCTAAGCACTTTTACCTTCTTTGTTAATTTTAATGATTGTTAAACTCTAACTCTTATATCTACGCTGATTGTGAGTGTGTTTAAGTAAATTAATTAACCTAGATACCACTTAAATGTTGTCATTTCTCCTCTTCAAATACGAAAGTGAATTGTTTCACATAGAAAGGTGTATTTTATTTTCTTAAAGAAAAATAAATGTGGACTTATAAAGCTAGCCCCAATGATCATTACCACCATATGCCACATATTGCACTTCCTCCCACGTGTATCTCTTGAAAGCTTGCGCATTATAAACAGGTAACAAGCAGCCCTTGCAAGCTTATGACAAATACATAGGAGCAAATAGTGCGTGTTAGGTATTTCTCTTATTCATTAGACTGTCAACTAAAAAAATAGAAATAGAAACAAACTAAAAACAATGGAATATAATGAACCATGCAAGTTGGTCACTGAACCATATATCATTTGGAAATTATTCTCTGCAAGTATACGACAAAGAAATGTGTTTGGATCAGAGGTGGGGAAAGATGTCGACTCAAAAATGTAGGAGAGAAACATAAGAAGTTGAAGTTATTAAGTAAAAACAAATTATAAAGTCGGTAAACTTCAACAAATAAAATAAATATTGGTATGGCCATCAGACAGTTGTTGCATTCAAGTTCAGTCTATATTATGTTGTTTGGAACATACAGATAGACTTCTTACAGCACATGCTTCATACAAGCATCCAATCTTTTACCATTATTTATCCTTAAATATCAGATATGCATCCTCTGCTTCTCTTTATAAATTGAATTGAAGTTTAAATGAGTATGTGTGCATGCTAAAAATGCGCATATATAAACTCAAATGTTAGCACCTTAAATTAGGAAGGTTTTACAAATTTTGAAGGGGCTTGTAAGGTTTTAGGCAATGAGAAGAGAACCCTGAAAAAGCAAAGCTAAAGATTACAATGTTTTTGATATTGATGAAAACAGGATTTGAGGGGGTCTGAACCCTTGTACAATGAAGCAGCCAACAAGCAAACGGAATAAAGTACCATGAGATATAGAACACACCAAACAACCCATCAAATCAGGTTGGAGTAAAACACAGCTGCAGCCAAGCTGCTAAGTGCAGCAACCACCAAAAAGAAACAAGGTTCCCCAAGATACAACCTAGACAATGCTAGACCAAACCCTATTCAATGCTAATGATTTCAATGTTATACATGAGCTGATTATAATGTTTGGGAGATGGAAGATTCATTTTAAAAGCACTTACATGTCCATTCAGATCAAATAAGGTGGTTTTCGTTCAATTGCAAATAAAATAAGTAACATAGGCTCTGAGTGGAATGGATTATCTACAAAGATCTCATCACGTCACTAAATTTGTAGAAGCATTGATTATTTAGCATTATCATAGCATTTGCAACAATTTTTTATTAATGCACCTACAATTTTTTTATCGAATTACATTTGGGACTTAAGATGTGACTCTATGGGGCTTAGGACTAAAAGCATAAACCAAGCATATAGTTCTAACAATATAGTGGGTGCTAATAAACATGAGAGAGTGTATCAAGTACATTGGAGACAGTCAATCACAAGTATATTCAGTTCGTTAGAAAAGTATTCAGATATTATTACATGCATATGAAGCTTATTCTATTCCATGGATGCTACATGGAACATTAGAAAATGAACTTCGATTGGCGATAATTATGAGCTCAGTATTCATTGATCAACTTCTATTAACATCTTTGTTTTAGATAATTTAGTAGGGATTCTATTGGGAGGCCCGCCCTTAATAAACATAATTTTGTGCATCTAAGCACAGCACTATCAAACCTAAATACCAATTTGCTTCTGCACAACAAAAACTAACAATACAAAACAATTGTATCCAACCTGCTAAAGACTCAAGCATGAACCCTTGAAAGAGCCACCCTTGGATGATTCCCCAATCCTCACAACTAGCCCCTTCAACTTGCACCTCTTCTACCACCTCCTCAACCCAATTTGTTGCCCTAGGAGCCATTCTCCCCTATAGAGACCCTGCTAGTGAGGGGAAGTAGACACCATGATAAATATTGCAACATTGACACTAATGCACAAAGTACTTGGATCATGAAATTGTTGCCTGCCTCTAACCTTGATAGCGCCTTCTTGACACTCAGACAAACAAAAACTATCAATGCATAAACCTCAGATTAATGTGTCAATCAATTGCCTCGATCCACAGACAAGGGCTTAGCTTCAACTACAAATTCAGGCCAATCAAGATCATGGAAGATAGAAGAACATGCATGAGTTCACACCTTAAGCCACAAGGGAAAAACAGAGATAATTTGTATTTCACTTATACACAAACCGAGACACAAGTTGGCCAAACCATAGCTAAACGACAGATGAACAATCTATTAATCATCACCTTGCACAGGTAGTATCTATGAAGATAAAGTCGACTTAAGGCCATGAGTAAACAAATAACATCTAGCACATTCCACTTCTCATTGCTTGCAACAGAGCACAGAGTTTAAGAAAAGACAACAAAGGAGAATTGAAACGTTTTGCACAAACCATTATTCCCTCAACGCAACAGTAACTGAATCTTCATCAATGTGAAACCGAAGTTAAAGATGCCCAGAACCATTACCAACTTGCTGCGCATAGGCCAAGAAAGGGTTTGTGTCGACTCTCAAAGACTGGCTATTCCCAAACACACTTATCGCTGCCTTCTTGCACATGCCAATGCCTTTAATGACTGCATTGATCCCCTTTGCTGCTCTTTGCACAGACTGAACCAATCCAAGCCAACTACGCTGCCTCCATCCTCTTCCAAACCGTCGTTAACTGTTTTCATTTGCCTCACATAATTTGCTGTGAACATTTTTCTCTCTCTCCAAACTGCATCGATTTTTCCTTGCACTGGCAGAGTTCCCACATTCCATCAATGCCTCTCTCTTTTCTTTTTCTTCTAAGTGTCTTGTTTTTCTTTTTGCAACGATAAAGGGAGAACCTTCAAATTCTTGTAGACTACTCTGCTCCTGCCACTTGTCAAAGGCCAAAAGGGCAAAAACAAAACAAAAGGAAGATAAAACCGGTAACCAAAAAAAATGTGCAAACCAAAATGAGTGATGCCCCTGCATCAAACCTTTTATGAGAATAAGACACATATAGCCTAGCTAGAACCTTGTTCACATTGTGACAATAGGCATGGAGGCACCTCTACTTCTCACCGAAATTCATCCATCTCCTCCTACCTATCATATTTTTGCACTGATGGAGAAGTTGAACAATGTCCCTGCTTTTAGCTCTTCAATTTTCAGGATTGGTGGCCTATTCCCAGTGTGTGGGCCAGTCAATGGCGACTAGGGTTTCCTCAATTTGATGGGTTCTCTTGAAGATTCAGGGTTTTGCTTGTTGGAGTTTGGGTGTTTGGATTCTGGATTCCTTCTGGGTTTTCAGAGGGCTTCGCAGTGGTATGTTTTTCTTGGCATTTTGAGCATCTTTAGGAATTTACTATTTTTAGTAAATTCTAATTTTAGCAGTGGTCCAGTTGGCATCAATCCAGTCAACTTTCCTCTTCTGGCAATTCATTGGGTAATTCTCATTTTTGGCTTAAGGGGTTCATTTCGAAGATATAAGTTATTTTAAGTCAAAATGTTTTATTTTTAAAACACCCCTTGGCCTAGTGTTATAACTTAACAGTTGTTTTAAAGAAGGGGACTTTGAGGGGTATTTTCTCATGAAGGAAATATTTTAATATTTCTAAAGTTTATAATTGCTAAAAGGGAAAATGGACGCCTTTTTGAAGGAGATTATATTTTATTTAAAAAAGAGAAGTGATTAATATTTCACAAGGAAAGTACGCCATTGGGAAGAAAGTGTTTGGGTCAAAGTTTAAACCTAAAAGCAGCTTGGGATTAGGGCGCACCTTCTAGAAAGCTCTTCGGAAGTTATAAATTGGAGCTCGGGGTCCTCATTTTGTTATCTAATGAATTTGCAAAGTTATGCTGCCGGATTGGCTTTGGGATTGCTTCGAGGAATGTAAGCCTCCTAGCTTGGCTCTTCTTCTTGCTTGAAAGACAACAACTAGTTGAGAGGTTTAGTTGTAGTTGGTTTCCTTTCATTGTAGTTGGTTCTTCTCACATTTTGTAGTTGAGTTATTGTATTTTCTGTCAATTTTAGAGTTGCTGGTTTTGTATGGCTGTAGGTTGTTTTTACTCACAACTCAAGAAACAGAAATAATATTGTTCTGGGTACTGTTCCAATCTATTTTCCTATGTAGGGCGACCATTTGTGCAAGTTTCCAGAATTTTATTTGAAGTCTATGAATTATCTAAAGTAAATCGCCCTTGCTTGCAGGCAATTTCACTTTGTAAGTGCTTTGGAAGCCGTGCAAAATAAATAGGGGTCTTTGTGAGAAGTTTTTGTGATCCATCTTCATTGTCATCATCATTGGAATGTTTTGCATTTGATTTCACGTCAATAGGGTTAGAAATGAGTGAGATATGATCATTTTTGTGTGGTGCTAGGTTGCTGTTTTACCTTTTTAAAGTGCAGATCTGTCTTAAACTGAATATTCAGTTTGGTATTTGAGTGAAGTAAAGGGTCTTGGCATTCTTGTTAAGCAAGGAGAATCCTCTTAATTGATGTACGCTGTATTGTTCTAATTCTATGCTCTTGGCAGGCGATTTCTCTTCATATTGTAAGCTGAACAGTAGTACTGTCAGCCGTTCTCTAATCTTGCTTATCATGTTTTGTAACGATTACTATACATTTTGAAGTGCTTTGTAATTCTTTATATCTCCGCCTTATGGTAGCTCCATTCCCACTCCGGGTTTGAAAGCACATTCTGGGTGTTGAGTTTACTTTCAGCATTCCCGCTTATTTTCCTTAATTGCATTGTAATTCTTAGCATCTCCGTCATATGGTAGCTCCCATTCCATCTCGGATTGGAAAGCACATTCTTGACGTCGAGTTACTTCAGCTTATTAGTTGGTAGGGATCCTCTGACCATATGCTCGTCGTTCTCCGGCGCATTCTTGGTTAGAGTTACCTTCAGTTGCATTTGTTTAAGGCACTGACGATCCTCTTGCCATATGACAGCCTCTCTCGTGTTGAGATTGACTGCGCATTCTTGGCAACGAGTTATTTGTAATCTGCTGGTTTGAATTATCTAACCCTAACGGGTGCTCTCTGCATTGTTGTGTACTCTTTGGCAAAAATTGAAAAAAATTGGCTCTAATATTTCATTGAAGTCAAGACCTTCCTCAAATACAACATTCTTATGCTTCAGCATCCTTGTAACATCTTCTACCTTTGCCATTGCCATCTCCCCAAATTGATTGGGAAGAAAAAAATTTAGAAGCTAAAGCATTAAAGTCTGAATCAACAATATAAAGTGCTAGATTAGTAATGAAGTCACCTTGTATTGCCATTCCAACCCTTTTTCACCTAGCATGCCTTTGATAAAACCTAAGGCGGCCTTAGATTCATGAGAAAAGATTATTCTTGGTCTCATGTCTGAAACAATACTGTATGCCTTCAACTCCTTTCCATTTCCTGAACTTCATTTGCTTGCCATCGTACACAAAACCATGACCAACATGCAAAGCAACCAAGCAAATAGCCCATAGACACCCTCATAATACATGCTCTTTCTCCAACACCTTTGATTCCTCTTAATATCAGTTCCTTGGGATATTCAAACTATTAACATAATTAAAGTTTCCCTCCACCAGATCGACACCAAATAATTTGGTGCCTCTGTTCCTGCCAATCCCCAACATCCACACTGCAATTGAGATTTCACACATGCCTTGCACATTCCCAGGCTTTTCACTAGGTATTGATATGTTTTGACCAGAAATCAGCTTCAGCTACTTAAAACAATGGACCGTGCTAACACTGACCTGCCAACTTAAGTTTATCCAACAATTTCATGCAAGCTAAAAGCATAGGTTTCTATCTAGTTCAG